>JAQLOM010000009.1:4201062-4213549 GCA_030068315.1 Chrysichthys thysi | reverse complement strand
TTCACCTTCAAATCACCTGCTAATCCTAGAGGTTCACATACTTTTGCCACTGACAGATATGTAATATTGGATCATTTCCACCAATTAATAAATGACCAAGTGAATTTTGCAAGATGCAAAAGGTGGACGCTTGATGATCACACCCCAGCGATAAGGAAAGGTACAATTTAGTACCTTTTTTTTTTTTTCTTCCTCTGAGTGGACTCGAATTTTAATGGTGGATGTTTCACCAATAAGAGCAAAGTCAGACATCATCCAACGTTTTAGATCTTACTTTACACCAAGGCTCTTCAATCTCATTCCGAGTGAGCCGGTGTGGCTTTACGGTTTCATTCCAATAGCTGTTGCGTTCGTTTGCACTTATTTCCTTCCCTGAACTTGGTCCTCAAAAGTGTATTTTCCTAATGTGATTCCTGTTTTGGTTGGAATAAAAATCCATATCAGTCTTTTGCAGATAATATTGAGGATGCCTGGTTTCCAGCTTTGGTATATAGCAATAAACAGAAGGATTGAGGATATATTAATGCTCAAGTATGTCATGTAGTGAACGCTTTGGGGAATGCAGAACGCTCAGCTTGCTTGAAGCCTGATGCGTCTCTCTATACAAGCGAGCGTTATTTCGACCTTGCGGAACCATCGCCTGCGCTGGACTTTAATACATAATAAGATCACTTTGAAGACTTTCGAAACGCTCAACTAATTCATAAAGCCTGTTTTAGATATGATCGCTTTGACATGGGCATAGATTGTAAGAAATCTCTATAAACAGTTTGGCATTTGGCACAGCATACATGCGCGAATTAAAGCAGGCTATTTCGAGCCCGTCGCCGACCTTATCCGCGGAAAACATATGCTACAGGAGGGGGGGGAATTTAATAAATAAAGCAAGAAATAAAAAAATCTCTCGTGTTTTCTCTTCCACTCCAAAAGCAGCATATCCTAAGTAGCTGTATCTATGGTGATACCATTTGTTTTTCTTTTCCGTGATAATGAGCACAGCTCCTACACGAGGTCGAAGTCTGCCCTTGAAAAACGCTTGTTCTGTATCATAAGCATATGATGGCGTATTAAAAGAAAAAAGAAAAGCACGGAGACGGAACACAGGAGAACGCATGTTACCGAAAGACTTATTGTTTAGCCGTGCATGAGATGTTTATTCCAGATTGAGTTTGTGGGGAAGAATTCTGTCCGGATTGACATGTACGTTTAGCACGTGCAGCACTGGGGTGATATCCCCCTAGTGCCTTTTCTCACCTTCTTCCTGGCCTGCTGCTCCTTAGTGGAGTGCGATTTGATGTGCTTTCGCAAAGAGCTGGGATCCGTGTAGCGTTTTTGGCAGCCTTGGACCTGACACGCGTAAGGTTTCTGAAACACACAGGTAGCAGGTGGTGTAAATCGAGTGCACCTGGAACACCTTTGGAGGTTAGCGTGCTCAGGTTCGGGATTTCAAGTGCAGACTCACCGTGTCGACATGTGTACGCTGGTGCTTGGCGCGGTCGCTGGAGTTGCTGAAGGCTTTCTGACAGCCCGGGTGCTGACACGTGTACGGTTTCTCTCCCGTGTGGCTCCGGAGGTGGATTTTGAGGTTCTCCAGGCGGGAGAATGCCTTCTGACAGCCTTCGAACTGGCAACAAAAAGAAGTTGAAGAGACACAGAGAGAGATCGTTTCGACAATGTTCTCATCAGACAGGTTCTTGTACAGAAGCACAGACACTTGACCTGAGGATCAAGCAGTGTTGTCGCCACATGCTTCAACCAGGAGGGGTCAGTATTTTACTGTTCATATTAATTAAACGTCTTCCCGTGACGCGCCTTGCTGGGTTCAGTACCCACTTCAGATACATCCACCGCTCTGACGTTGACATGAAGTCATTGTCTAGTCCTTTGCGGCATTAAAAAAAACCCCACACCACTGTTTATTATTAATGCAAGTGACTCATTAATGACTATGTTTTGATTTCCCCTTTGACTTAAAAAAAAACAACAAAAAAAATCCCACAGTATTAGCTCTATTTTTCAGTGAGCTCACCCGTAAGGTATGCAAAGCCTCTCTGCTCTTTGTCCTCTCCATGGTCAAGTCTGGAATGTCTATTAACTTGTCAGAGAGTGCATAAAAGCTACAGAGAACTGATGACCTTGTTTAGATTCGCAATGGAATCAGAACTGACCATCATCATCATCATCATCGTTATTATTATTATTATTATTATATATATATTTTTATTATTATTACATGATGTCTAATTGCGAGCGCTGACACATTTAGGATGGCTGAGATTCTTCCTCATGCAGTCATCACGCACTGTGACGTTACGCTCGCTTGGACTTCGATCCCTTGTCAAATATTCCTGGTTTCCTGTTTTCCCAAGACAAGAATGCTGGCTAAATGTACATAAGTACTCTGGAGTGTCTGCGGACGCTGCCGCAAAAAATGGCTGGGATCAGTGGTGAAATGAGAAAATTCAAACGATGGCATTAAATCCTTAATCCCCTTGGTGTGGACACAAATAACCTTGGCCCGAGAGATAC
This sequence comes from Chrysichthys thysi, assembly GCA_030068315.1. Lineage (NCBI taxonomy): Eukaryota > Metazoa > Chordata > Actinopteri > Siluriformes > Claroteidae > Chrysichthys > Chrysichthys thysi. The sequence continues at coordinate 4,211,020 of JAQLOM010000009.1, read as the reverse complement.
AATTTAGTTGCTGTAATTGGGTTAGAAACCACCGTTTGACGTTTGGAGTCGATTTGGAAGGCTTTAAACCATGATTAGATTGGAAACCGTCAATCCCGTTGGGCAAGGCTGAGATCTACATAGCCATCTAGATTGCCAAATAGAAATCCTGAGATGTCCAAAGTAATATTTTCATTAGATCTTAAATAATGGTGCGATCCGTAACATTGATAATGATAACATGACATGACATGCCGTGGGTTGCAGTTTTTTCCACCGAAGGGATACATCACGTTGCCCTTATGTTCACATCTACAGACCAATTGATAGCAAAGCAAAGGAGAAAAAAATCGAACCTAAATGGCCTTAGTAAGGTATTGGGTCTCCATTAGCTTCCAAACCAGCTTTAATGGACCCAAAGTGTTGCAGGAAAAATAAACGCCCCCTACAGCGCAAGCCAGGCACTCTTGTCATCCGGGGAAATGACCAAATTTCATAAGACCTCCTCCTCGGCCAAATGAGGGCCAACAGATCTGGGGATCTTTTACCCCAATAGGTTATCCTATGCTCACTTATGAAGCCTCAGAACAATCCCTCTATCCTGTTGTTCATAAGGGTTCTTTCCCCCCCATAAGACAAGAAATGGCATCAAATTATAGCTGTGCAATAATTTTAAGAACGAGCATTTGTGCTGTTGACATTTAACGATCACCAAGTAGCTTGTGCAGATGGAAGTCAAAGTGTGTTCTACTACGACTTGGGCTTTTTTCTTTCTTTCTTTCGTTCTTTCTTTTTTTTTTTTTTTTTTTAAAAAGCTTGGCCGTTCCGTTGTGACTTCGCTTAAATTGCCTCTCATTACGCGCAGTGTTTGTTTGAGAAGCTGAGTGTCTTGGACTGGGATTAAACACTTAGTCATCAAAGGAGCCAGGGAAAGGGAAGGCTGTGCTATTTCACACTCCCTCCTTACACCTTTTTTCAATGCACCAATAAAAGAAAATCCCACAACAATTATAGTTAAGGTCTACTTCTAAATGACAAGTGCAAACAACTAATTGCATCGAATTTGTGACACCGAATGACTAACATGTTTAAAAAAGACACTCGAGGGACTTAAATTAACAAAAGGGTTCTTCGTCGTCTTCCTTGTTCCTCTGAAAGGCCGTTCAAAAACGTGTTGGGGATAGAAATAATAGCGCTGAAATTTTTACACCGTAGGCCGCCCTACGAAATCTTACGGAAGTGGAAAACAAGGTCGGACCAAATGACTCAAATCAGTCAGCATTCAGTTCAGCGCTGTGACCAAGAAGAGATGCAACATCAAACAGGTGCACTCGGAGTACCCTTTCAGGTTTATTTAATAAAGCTCAGGACCGTGCTGGCTCCTCTGAGAGACTGAAGGCCTGAAAAGACAGCGGCGTGTCTCCTCAAAGCTGCAGTTAGTCAAAGAAGAAGAAGAAAAAAAAAACTATGGCAGCCCTCCATGCGCTGCCACACAATGCCAGTGCCATCCCAATGCCAGCCCAGCAGTCAGCCTGGTAACATCTCCCCCTCTCCTCCTTAACAATAGAATTTTTCTCGGTTTTTTTTCTTTCTTTTTTTTAACAATAATCACCATGGAGATCTTTGGACATTTTCAACTGTCGTGAACAATAAGCTAGTTGTACGCCCGTTACAGGGTTCTCGATCACTTCTCTACAACCGAGCCCCCGTTTCAAATCATAATCGATCCACGTTTTCAAATCGATTTACATTATTGCGTAGGCTTTGATTGTAAAGTTAGCGCTTCTATCCTTTCAATGATTCTAGATCATTTCAAGAACAGCTGATTCGCAGGAACTCATATTCTTCGGAGGAAGTCTAACCTTCTAGGGCGTGCTGTCTGAGGAACATAATAACCGCCTGGGGGTTAACAGTCCCTTCACGTGAGCCCGTATCACACCACACCCACGCTGATAATTTTTCAAGAACAGCATCCACGTCTTTTGTTCCTGGCTCAATTGTCCAGAAGTGACTTGTCTTGAACTGGTCTTAAAATTGGCAATACGAATGCTGACTCGTTTACTTTTGGTGTAATGGACAGCGTTGCCTGTAGACGCCATTCACTTTCCCGCCATTCAACCGCTTAAAGCCGCCAAAAAGACTCAATAGGTCACGTGATTATCAGTGCATTCAGTACTTCACTAAAGGCTTGAATTTCAAGTGTCACAGGATGGAGCATTTGACTGCTTCACGACAAATCGTTTGCGGTTAGAAATCTTCCGAAAAGCAAGACTTCTTTCACTCTATAAGGGTGAAGAAATAGGACTAACCACCGCTGCGGACAGGGACTAGAGACACGTAAAAATCCACAAGGTACTCAGTATAAGTGTTCCTGGAAGAGATAAACAACTTAAAAGCAATCCTTAAAGAGCCTTGCCTTCTGCTATTTCTGGTGGACAGGCCAGAGTTTCTCCCTGCTACTATGGTAACTCTGAGCACGAATACCTGCTCTTCGGGTACAAAACTCCAGCTGTCAGTTCTTCCCTGCAGTCTATTGTTTGCCGCACTATAATTTCATAACGGCTACAAGGAACAGATATAATAACTAATATGGTATTTCAGCGAAGGGAGTGTATAATTTTTCAACTTAAATACAGCCTTCAAAAGAAGTTTCTTGTAGTTGTAATGGAAAAAGCAAAGCCAAACTTAATTACATCGAGTCAGGAGCATGTACCGTGTAGAATGCTTAGCGTCTGAAATATCCGGAAATTGCGTCCGTAGGAAAAACAGTTAAAGACGTTGGCGACTGAGAACAAGTCGAAACACGCTTTGCCTGCCTCCCTCCCTACGATTGTGTAGCGTAATAAGAGCTGTCTGATTACGCTCGTAAAGCTCATATATCTGTTTTGTTTTTCCTGTATGGTTTGTCTGTCTCTCAGCTTTCGGACGCAGGGCCAACGTTTGGGAAAGAAATTACGTTCGTCAGTGTTGCACTTTACTTAGGTACTTTACAAGGTAATGGACTGGTAGGTTGTTCCAAGCAGCTACTAAAGACTTGTAAACAACTCGTAATGACTTCCAGAAGTCACTGAATGATGAGTGCTTTGGAAGTCATTTAAGATACAGTCCCTATAAATTTAAACTCCTATATACTGTGTTTACCAAACTCTCCAGGAGGAAAAGGAAAGAAAACCAAAGAGCGCAATCCTACTGATTGATTGAACCTGGATACAGTTTTCAGCCAGATTTTTCTGTCGGAGGCAAAAAAAAATCCCATGCGAGTTGCGTTCGGTGGTCTTCGCACATGTTTAGTGGTGACCAGTTTAGTGCCACTGAGACAACGGCAGAACACAACGCAAGTCCTGGCAACGTCGGAAATTTCTCCTTAAGGTATAGGATGATGCGAAACTCCCAGGACAGGTGCTGATAAAGTGGTGGCATCGTCAGAACATATACGAAACATGCTAACGTACAGAAAAAATATCTTTTCGCGACACCGTGCCCGCTTTGAAGAATGTTTTCGCTTTCTTTGACCCGTGGTTTTTTTTGTTTGTTTGTTTGTTTGTTTGTTTTTTTGCACGAGCCTGGTTATAGTTATATAGTTATTTTCTTTATCGCAAGCCCATTGTTAGAAGCTCTTACTGGATAATTTATGGGGAACAGGGCAGTCCGTTATTATAGAATTTGGCCAAGATTTTATTGCGATCGTCTCGGAATGAATATAATTATTCTCATAGCTATAGCGATCATCCAGGATGGCAGAAAAAAAAAACGAAACCTCGCAGAAACTCGTGCTCATGCCCTCTTAACCTGCAGTCACCTGTATGCCATAGCCATATCACAGAAGAGATATGTTATGGACATTACAGACACCACCCTGAGAAACTAACACCTAAACATGGAACTACAGTGGAACCTTGGTTTTCGTCAGTAATCCGTCCGAAAAACAATCGGCGAAATCGGAAACCGACAGAAACTGAGGCGGTTATTTCCATACGAATCGATGTAAATCCAACTAATTCGTTCTAAGCCACTCCAAAATGCATACCAAAATAAACACATTACACCGAATATGTCCTGTATATGCAGTAATCACTTACATGTAATTGTAGTATTAGCAGCAATCGATCAATAAAAACAGCCCGAAAGCAATGGAATTGTTTGGCTAGGCACGTGGGGTGATGCTCACACAACGAGAAACAGCGTCACACCGAGCAGGGAAACGCGTGGGTCGGCCTTTGTTTATTAGCTGTTTCTGCAAAATCAGCAGCGAAATCCGACGAAAACCGAGACACATTTTTCGTGGAAAAAACCGACGAAGACTGGACCCGATGAAAACCGAAGTCACCGAAAACCGAGGTACCACTGTAAATATCACTAAGTGCCATCTGTAGATGTTATTTGGGGAGTCTTTGAAGGTAATAATACAATAAAAAGCTTTCATAGGGGTACACAGCGGTGGGAGCAAAAATACTGCCGTGAACAAAGAATATAGGTGGTATATTAATTGCTTGCCCATTTACTGTTCTTGGAAAGACATTGGTATTCATTGCCTTGGGACCAATTTAATACATAAACCAACTTTCACAAATGCCCATCAGTTTGCCAACCTATTATATTCCTTGCTTCGTTGTGTGGGCTGTTTTTCTGGTTTCATGGCCATGTCATTTCAAAGGCTTTTGAGGCCAACTGATTGTGGAAACCGTAAATTAGTGGTAACATGTTTAACTTGTTGCCTTATTAAGTACTGATTTTCTTACACAGCTGTACCCATGATCCAGGAGATTTCTAAAACTTTTCGAGATCGGCAGAAATGAAATCTCGCTGAGATTGTCGGCGAGAACTGGCTGTGACCGTGTATTTTTTACCTCTTCGGTCTATAATTACGTGCTCGACAAAACCATTCAACCGTTCCAGGCTCCATGGCAACAGGGACACTTTTAAGTAATGAGTAAGAGTTTGGAGTGAAAGGTCGACCATAGGTATGTGCACCATTAATGATTGCCAAGATCATATGAGAAAGGGAATGGCTGTAGATTGCCACCGTACAAACCTGAACTTGCGGACTGTCACAGCACGGACTGAGCTACAGGATCAATTTGGTATCTCCACTGTGCAGGCAAGCCTTTTACTAAAATTGTGTGAGTAAGTACCGCCACACAGCTAAACTAGCACTAGCGCCGTACCTGACAGTCCATCTCAGGCTATGTCATGCCCTCTGGAAGCCTCCTGACTGCTGACAACTTATCCAGCTGCGAGAATTTGCTAGCAGGAAGCAGACTGGGTTTTTTTTTGTTGTTGTTTTTTTTTTTTTTGCCAGCGCTTAAGTGAAGGCCCTTTGTGCTTTTTTTTAATAACGACATAATTGCCAAAACTCTCTTGTCAGTTATCAGAGACTCTTAATAAGCTGATGGCCAGAATTACAAGAGGGAAATACCTTCCCAGTTGAAGCATCATCCTGCCTAAGCCCAGCAATGACAACACATCAAAGTGTACAATGGACTTTAAACTGCCATCTTAAATGATGTGGAGTGGCAGACTTTCATTTAAAGTAAAAGGCCCTTGAGATGCTTTGGCAGGCTCATTAATATGGCACTCTAAAGAACCGTTTAAGTCGGATTTCTACGCTCCTTTCCAAGAGACATAATTCAGAGACATTAAAAATATATTTGCACATGATATCTTTAGGATCTATGGCATGATATATGCTAATGCGAAGAACAGGAGAACCAGATTTGAACAAACGTTCCTCTAATACTCTACTAACACTTGGTTGTACTTTGCATACCGTACATCTGTTAGGTTTCTCCCCTGAATGTACCCGCATGTGGATTAGGAGTTTGTAACGAGCATTGAAAGACTTGTGTCTGCGTGGACACCCTGCCCAGAAGCAGATGAAATCCTCTCCTTTGCGCTGATCAATATGTTGTTTCTCAATGTGCTTGACCAGTTCCTCCTGGTGACTGTATGTGGCACTGCAGTCCAGCCAACGACAACAGTGTCCCCCATTAAAATCATCAATCTCCCCCTCTTCTTCCTCTAACATTGGGCATAGAGCCAGGGGCAGAACCCCAGGTTTGTCTGTAGGAGGCAGAGAGCATGGGTCCGCCGGGTTCTGAGAGCACCCCAGGTGGCCACCTGGTAGTCGGTGTACATGGTGGGAGTGATAGGGTGGTGGAGGTCCCCTAGGTGGGCTTGGGGACCTAACAATTGCTGAAATTTCAAACTGAACCTGCGTCGTGCTTTCCAGACTGTTATGAGGACCGATATCTCCCGCTGCAATGTTGCTTATCAGAATTTCCTGTCCGGGCAGAAGCTGATGCTCCACTACTAGATTAGTTCCTCCCATTTGGCTGTCATGAGCGCCCCGTTCTTCTAACCTCTGCATGCGCAGACTCACTCTTTCGGAATGGTGGTTGTTTGGGAAGGTCTGACCAAGAGCGGAACTGGCTTTGGGACAGGAGTATCCAAAACTTGGATTGGGGATACAGCTTCCCCGGACCCCCAAGAGATGGCCACATACATCAGACTGCAGTGGCGAGGGAGAAGGCTGTGAGGCTGGAGAACTTTGGGAACCGATTATGTATGCCACCAAAGAGGTTGGCGATGTCCGAATAATGGAGTTTAAGTCGATGCCGATGCCGTCAGACAAAGGCGAGATGGAGAGGGCTCTTTTTTTGGACCGGCTGGCATGCCGGGGGCTGTTGAAGTCTTCCTTAAACAGGTAAGCAGGAAGTGAAGTTGGATTGGAGCTGCTGGTGGCTCCAGACATGGCAGTACCTGGTGGGAGGCTGAGAAGTTCTGGACCTTCAGCTGTTTGGCTAAAGCCGCTCTGCTGACCTAGTGGTGGCAGCACACGATAGCCATAAGGCCAGTCCAACTTGCTGCTGCGTATTGATTGGCTCTCTGCGATGCTGAGGGTGGTGGAAGCCAGGGACTCTCTGGATAACACAGACCTGTGCCAGCACATTTACACAACTGTGAGCTTTGTTCCTCGTTTACATTAATGACTGATCCAAGTCAGTTCATAACCTGAATATGGTTTAGCAACAACAACAAGAACAAAAACAACAACTTTTTTTGACAACCTGCATCCTTTGCATTGATGAACTAGATTACCTGGCATCTGTGAAGGGCACAAAAAGACCCAGAGAGGGAGGAGGGCAGTGCGAAGCAGAGGTTTGGATACTGGACACCGGACTCACACTCTGTACAACCATAGCACTGCTTGTCACTTGCAGGTTTGATCTGTTATACTCGCCCAACAGCTTTCTGTTGGTCCCCAACGAGTGAGAACCTGGGAACAACAGAGGATTTGTGTTTATTGCACATGATACTAATTCTGGCCTGACTTTTTACAATACGAACGAGGTTTAGTCTGTCATCCCAGAGATTAATGATTAAGAATGCAGCCTAATAGAGAACAAAAACAGCCCAGTGATTCTACGTGAGTTAATGGTAAACCTAACGCACCTTGATTAAAATGCAACCATCATCTTTTTTTAACAAGTAAAACCTTTCCGTCTAGAACGTCCGAAAGGACGAAACGACCACATTTTAACCCGGTCCTTTTTAAGGGAGTGCTTCTGGAAGGACAGGATGTCTTTTTGATTTCCCCTTAAAAAAAAAACCCGTGGGTCCGAATCTCGTACGGCTTGCGAACACTTTCTGATTTTCTGTTCATCCATAACTTATTTTCTTTCTCTCTAGTGTGCTTGGTTACTTGTGAAACATAGTATTTTAAGCAGACGACCGGGCTGGGCTATGGAATCATATTAATAAAGTGAAGTCAAATATAAACTCCACGATGTAACTCAGCAGTGCACTCGTTTAGGGATGGCAAGACTTGTGTCTAACTAAACATGAGCTGGTGTACGGTTACTTGATTAATGCTGAAATGTCAAAGGAAATTCATTTCACAGCACTCAGAACTTTCAGCGACTGATTATTCCTTGTCAGCCATCTTGCTTGCTGGTGGCCAAACATGTATTTACGTTGCACTTTTTACGGAACATATTGAGTAGCCAAGTTATGTTGTTAAAAAAAAAAAAAAAAAACGACGAGGATGTTGAACTGTCTTGTGTCTCTCGGGGACCATCAAGTCTCATGTTCCAGATCACTGGGCTGCGAAATGTGGAAACACTGAGGAATCAGTGAAGGCAGAAAAATTGGGCTCGTTTCTTTGAAACTAGGTACTGCTGAATTATGAACGATAGAAATTACGACCACCGCCTAACGCCCAACGTGGTAATATATTTCATTTCATGGAAAAACTTGAAAAGGTGTTCTTTCTTTCACAACCGGACGATTTTTATTGCTTCATTGTCAGCTTCATATGTTAACAAATATGCACGGCAGGATCAGTTTTTCACTTAATTACCTTTGACACCACTCTGTGAGCCATTTAATCTCACTGTACTGGAACTACCAGGTGGGACTTGAAGTGAAGACACTTGTTGCCATGAAGACTGCGGGACGCTGAACGTGGCGTGATGCTTCCCAGTGGTCAGCACTTGCCGGCGCAGGCTCAGAGCAGGTAGAAGCACTGTACTCCCAGGTGCCACAGCTCTGGTGCCCATTCCACTGCCAGGACTTGGGCTTTCCTGGTGTGACGAAGAGCGGGAATTACCAGCATGCACTCGGATGTGAGGTACCTGCTGCCCAGTTATGGCACCCAGGGATTTCGGCATGCTGGTGGGAGAGACCAGGAGGTTGCAGCCTTTGCCATTCATTTCCCTCAATTGTGCATCAGGCAAAGATACCAATAGGCCAGGGATGTCATGCTGTGAAGACATATCAGTGTTGTCAGAATAGCAGTGCTTATAGTGCATGGACATTATTCTGGTACGCTTCTACGATGGCGCGGGTGGCATTTCTGCCTCACAGCTTCAGGGTCCCAGGTTTGATCCTGACCTCGTGTTATGGCCTATACATGTTTCCCACATCTGCTTGGGTCTCTTCAAGGTTTTCCGGTTTCCTCTTACTATCCGCTATCGCTATGGAAATGGTGTCGCATTCAAGATTCAAGTTGTAGTCCTGCCTCGTGTCCAGCCATCCCTGGATCCACAGCCACCCTGAGCAGAATGAATGAATGAATGAATGAACGAATGAAATATGTTCGGTTTTCTATAATCACATCAGTGTTGACTTGCGTGCTATTTTAATATGTACATCATGGAAGGGAGCATTTTTAATAGAATCAAGATTTCATTCATTCATTCGGTTCTTTTCAGGGACCGTTTCATCCTCGTCAGGCTTCTGGCGGATCTGGAGCCAATCCGTGGGCGCAAGACAGGAAAACACTCCGATAGGACACCATTCTTTCATAAGGCATGACTTTTTAGAGATGTAAAGAAACCGGAGAACCCTAAGGAAACTACCTGGGCATGGGGAAACCGCGCACAACTCCGCACAGACAGTAACCCGAGCTCAGGATTGAAGTAGGGAAGGAGCAACGTTACCCGATATGCCACCTTGGCACCTGGAATCAAGATTTCTGATTTTCACCCAGTTCCCGTGTTGAGTTACGTATTCAGGATTTCCGCTCCTTATTTGTACATTTGAATCGAACTGAATAACATGTCATGTACCAATGGTTCAAAACACTACCTTATTAATTAGTAGGCATGTTTAAAGTAGTGCACATTTAGCAGCAGGAGTTTTTGGGCATACTTTTATAGTGGGTTAGTAGACGTTTTGGAGCGTGTCTGCTGTAAAACAGTCTGCATTGTCTCTCTCTCTCTCTCTCTCTCTCTCTCTCGCTAATTAATATTTTCCTCAAGTCATGTTTGTTTAGTTTAAATTCCCGACAATACAAGAAAACTCATTAATATTCAAGATATTATAAAGATATGCCAGTTGCTACAAATGCATGCAAGTATGATGCATTTGTTTACATTTTGACTGGACAATTTTGTGTGACCAAAAAAACAAAACACACACACACACACACACACACACACACACACACACACACACACACACACACACACACACACAC
>JAQLOM010000009.1:4136033-4159805 GCA_030068315.1 Chrysichthys thysi | reverse complement strand
CCCCCCCCCCCCCCCCCCCCCCCCCCCCCCCCCCCCCCCCCCCCGCCCCTTAGCTGGTTCAGTGCTCATTTTGACTACACACTCTATAATTTTGTCACCGCTCACCACTAGTGGTCAGTGCAGACACGAAAACACACCACGCACTTGCGATGCTGACAGTAATCTATTATTGGCCGGCAAGTCTGTGCCTGGAATATGGGACTAGAGCTGTCCCAGACGGGATACTTCAAAATCACCCATTTTCCGGGACAACCCGCGTAATTCGGGATGGTTGGCAGCCCTACGAAGTAGCCAGACAGTGCTGGGATTTGCCACCACTGAGCCACCACAACTAGCGTCACATTGATATAACACAATCTCTCAGTGGAGTTAAATCAGTGTTAGAAGTAGCTGAATCAGTGCGGGCTTGTTGCAGTGTTATTGGCGTGGCTCACCGGCTAAGGTGTTGTATACAGTTCAGAAGGTTGGATGAGCTAATCTCAGAACTAGCATGGTTGGGGAAAACTCTTAACCTTCAGCTCAAACGTCCCTCATCAGCCAAGTGGGCTGTGCTGACTTGTGTTGTTTATTTCTAACATTAAGATACCACAGTACTTTACCGTCAATATGTTTTACATTTGTTAACTGTAAATTTGAAAGTACTTCACTGGCAACCCAAGCTGTCGGTCAAAATCAATGGTAATTTTTTTTATTTTTTTTTACGGTGATATGAAAGTCTCGTTTCATACACCACTAAGGGTTTCCATCTCCTTCGCCGTCTATAACAAGCCTTTCCCTGCAGTCACAAATATAGGAACAGGAAGTAACCTGACATGTGGAGCTAATCGCGTTACTCGGTATGCAACAAAGGGGGCAGTTAGCTTCCACACCTGATGTACAGTCAAACGCAGTTGGGGTTGAAGTGAACACCAGACCATCACCAGAAGTCGGATCTTTGGTTTACACCTGGGCTCAAGAAGAGGTTTTACTCTTCACCAGACATACCAAACTCTTGGGGCAAATCACTGACTGTCAAGAAAAATGAACATAACTGTAGAGAAGGCACGGCGATCTTACAGTCCACTGAGCAGTTCAGTGAAACCGACACACAAGACGTTTGCTATCAACTGGATAATCGTTGGGAATCAAGAAAACAGCCAAGATACAATCTAAGATTTTAATATGTGTCATAGATACAAAGTGTGGAAACATGTCTTGTTGGTTTTATCGTCTTTATCTTTTTGAACACTTTGGGGCCCAGTCAAGCTTCTGGATTTTCAGACGTTTCTTCACACAGGGCTTCTTTAAATGGGAGTCTCTGATCCATCGGGTCGTTTTCAACTTGCTTGGCCCATGCCTTCTTTGGTGCTGCCTGCCGCTCTTTCCGCTGCTTCCAGAGAAGTTGCCATGGTAGCTGACTGGCAGTCTTCCTGCACATGTGACCCAAACTATGGCAACCTTCATCTGTGGATTCCCTTCCTAGTTTGTGGGTTGCTTTCCCCATCTTATTCTGATGGTCCGTTCAAAGCAGAATGCGAGTGTACTGACGTTTTGGCTCTGACTTACTGAGTAAGACTGCCATAAATAAACAATGGTATGCAAACTTGGCCTGGTTTGAATGGTGTGGTTTCTGCTAATAGGCCTTATGTAGGAACTGTTAGCTAGCTAACTAATAATTTAGCACCCCCAACAATGCTTTGCTAGTTGACAACTCCTGCCAACATGTAAAATAGTATGTCAGACAGGATAATATGTATGATTACTGTACGATCAACTAGCGCTTTATGCTTTTAGGCTCGAACAGTTGTAGGAAATGAATCAACACCTTCTGACCAATCAGAACGGAGAATATCACAGCTGTGAGGTATAAACAATATTATGAGGGTTTTTTTTTTTTTTTATGACTTCGCTAGCTCATCACCAATTCCTATCGGAAAGGCGAACGTGTGCGTTTCGACTGTTTTTTTAAAATAAATAAATAAATAAATAAATTCTAGAAATTTGCATAAAGCTTTGTGAAATATTTAGCACGAGTGCTATGAAATAGCATTTCATAATGCAGACTTCATCATTTTCTGTGGCTGGCACAAAATAGATCCCAGAATTCAGTCAGCAACTAACAAATGTCTATGAAGACCCACGCTACAATGCTGGAGGTTATGTTTGAGATGGCGGAGGGCCTCGGGGATTGTCTAGCCAGCTTCCCTCGCTGTATCTCTTTAAGGAGAAGTGACATATTCACTGTCAACCTCCAAATGCTGTGTGCAGTCTGGGTGAAACAGATAGACCCTCCACATACACAAACACACATACACGGATAACAGCTGCACACCCTGACGTACGCACTCATCATCTGCACAGCTTAGAAGAATCACACTTTTGTAATGACTCTTGTAGGAACGCAGTAGACAACGGCTCTTCATTACTCCAACAGATAAATAAAGGAAGACACCAAAGGTAATTGTCAAACCGTCTTGCTTTTTTTAAAAAAAAAATTTATTTTTTTTTACCACGTGTAATTGCATAGAGACGATAGTCACAGTGATTAGTGGTCAAGTGGAAATGAAGGTGATTCATCAGATTTTTTCCGAAACCATGCTTCAGCGATACCGAGATGAGACTCCAGGAGAGAACGCAAAATATTTTGATGGTAGTCTGCAATGCATGACTGCATGCTAGACAAGTCCTTAATTGCTGCTCTGGCATATCTGACAAAGATCTAAAGTCGTTTGCCAGTGGAGTCTGAAAACTTGCTACTGTTTCCACATAATTAGGATACAGATTATTCCACGTGTAGCCCCAAATGCCAAGCTGTTGAACGGAAATGAATCTGGATCTTTACAAATCGCCTCACGGTTTGGTCTCGGTTTGGTGCCAAATGCACAAAGCACCATTACTTGATGTACAATTAACCTTTCAATGGATGTAAAACAGCTGGTGGAGCAGCGGCACTGGCTGGAGATCAGTCACACGACGTTGTTGTCTGTGTCTATTAAGAAAATTTCCATAAAACACTTGATGTGTGACTTTTCCAGAATGGTAAACCTGACGCATGTAAACACGTGCGAATTAATATGCATCGTTACCTTCGAAAAGGAGAAGAATTCATTGAAATCGCGGGGAAATGGGAACCTGGCTCCTTTTTTCTTTTTTTTTCCTTCTTTTTTTTTTTTTTTTTTTACATAAATTCATAGTACGCTAATAATCCATATGCTATCCAGGACCAACCAAACACGTGGACAGCTTGGCGCTGAACACACTACAGCAATATGATAATGGGAAATATGTCCTGACTGAAAAGTAGCACTTTCATGCCCAGCTAGTCACTTGTGAAGTCCTGGCACTCGTGAGGAACTCTTGCTGCACCGAGTGAAACCTCAAGTCGAGGACAGTGCAGCGAAAATGGCTGCCAGAGGTCTCGGGCCTGGCCCAGGGCTGCTCGCCGTAAATCAGCAGGATCCATTAAGAGCGCACTGAGCACTTTCCACCCTGGTAATACATCTCCTGGCAGTATTTCAATCTCCCTTTTTTTTTGCCGACACCTACAGCATTTTTTCCCTTAATCTTTATAATAGCGTCGACTGGCGGTTAGAGACCTTGTCCCATTTGTCACCTTTTTACTGTGCGCTGGAGACACGCTGACCCACACATTGTGACACCAATTAAAGCAGACAATTTATTTTAGCTTAGTCGTGCATAAGGAAGCTTCAGAGTCTATGGTATGGGCTTTTTCCGTCACCTCTGTGAACACAGCGGCCCTGGTGCCGCGTCTGCGTCTTTATCACGCGAACGAGAATACGTGAATTTGTTGTTTATTTCGAGATAATAACTTCAAAGGTAAATTAATTACAGCATATTATTTACCGGGAATATATATTACCGGGAAGGAGAAACTATTTACCCATTCCAGCTTAGTAGGTGTCTTACTTCTTAATCTCTGCGTGATTGATATTTAATAGGGGAAATAAAGCACAATTGGCACGATAGGCGCAGACATTATTGGGCATCTGGCAGCAGCAGACGTTTTCTCTGGAATTGATAGATTCACAGCGGGGTGGTGGTAATGTTTCACTTCTCTACTGATAGGGGCATGACAGCTGGAAATCCAATATATGAGCTTGTTATGCATGGCTCCGGTTATATAACAAATGATTAGCAATGCCGCGTAGCCATGTGTTTGGACGAGCACCCGCAGCCTTTTCCTCTTTCATGATGAGCTGAAAGCAACAGACTCATTTTATATGCTTAAAAAAAAAAATAGATGAAATCTAGAATGTGTGTATTTGTAGGGAGACATAATGGTTCGATGTCGAACCCTATAACAGGATGTTTTCCTTAGGAGGAACCCTTTAGGATGCAAAGGATGTGGTTTTGTTAACCACCCTGGAGCACCCCCGGGGTCATATTTGACCCTGATTTTTAATTCACTCTTTTCCTCAACCCACTTGTTGGTTGGTGGACATTAGGGGACATCCCAGGAGGTCTCATAAGGACAATTTCATAACATGTAGTAGGAAAGGGTTCATGAAAAAAGAAAAAAAAGAAAAAAAAAACACCTGTTTTTGTGTTCACTGAGTCTGGATTATAGATTGAGATTTTATCCAATGGAGATATTTTTCCTTAATATAAGGTGGTCTGGGTCTTCCAGGGTTAAAGGCTGACAAAAAGTAAGCAGTAAAACCATAGGGGCTTGCTGGATTAGGAAAATAATCAACAGTGGAGTTACTGGAACAGCTATAAACAGTTGTTCCCTCACCGACCTCTCTTTTTTCTCTCTTTTGACGTTAATAGGGCAAAAAACGCATCTTGTCACGTTCCCAAAAATCCGGTTTCTTGTGGTTGAAAATGTACTGTTGCAAAGTGCTGACACGGGAGACTAACTAAACATATCTGAACAGAAACCGGCGCCATATCAGTGACCATATGGGTTCCTTTTTTAATCATCAGTTTATTATTAGGTTATTACTCGGTCGTTGCTATAGAAACGCTAACACATGATATAACTACAGACCTGTGATTCGTATAACAATCACTACCTTTTGACTATGTAAATATGCTGCGTAATTTATTTGAATTATTGTTTTTTGTTTTTTTTTTTTAATATAACTCACCATCTTGAGAGCATTTTAGCTCCAGTGTTGATTTCACACCAGGGTAAATGGCACGTCAGACAGCTTTTGCACATTTCTGCCCTGTAGGTTCTGTCTAGAAATGTATTTCTCCCGCGTGATGACAGTATACCTCTGGGGTCCAATGAACCAGGGGTTATCAATTCAAGGCTCAAAGAACCCTTACCCCTATACATTTTTTGATATATTGCATCTCCTGGCACACCTGAGGCAGGTAAGTGACGGAGAATACTAATACCCCGTCTCAGCTTGGCGGGCTCCGTCATCACGAGGTCAGAAACCTGGTGTTCTTAAGAACTTCATCATGCTTTTAGTGCGTATAAAAAAAAAAAATAATAAAAAAAAGTCATACATGTGCCTCGTGAAACTTTGGTCGATCTAGTTACTTTTATGGCCGAGAGGTTGTAGATGCAATAAAATAAGTGTACTTGTACTTTACTGTTAGCGGATATATTTATGGTGGTCATTTGTTGGTTTGAGGAAATGAAAACCAGAGTTATAAGGACTATAGCTCTTCGTCGAATTACATGATGTCAGAGGTTCTGGCCAGACATTTGACCTTTGCGGGGTTCGGCAGTATATCTGGGCCGAATGTGTTCTAACGCGAGCAGTTATAATAAAGTATTGCTGCAATGAACGTGGAAATAGTAGGCCCTAGGCGCATTCCTATTTGGACACACATACTGTACGCACACTTTCATTCATTTCGGGTAGTCATTGTAAAGTCTATGGACACACAATAGCTTACATATGTGAATAATGAAATGAATCCAGAATGTCAGAATGCACAATAAGCACAACCGTTCCCCCATGGGATCAGGCTATGCAGGCACTACAACCTTTTAGTCGAAGAAGTGCTGACAAATAAACATTTCCAGGTAGATCTTGCTCATCGCAGCAACATACCTACCATTGCCTACCGGCCCAGGGAAAATTTGAACATGCTACGTGGAGCTATCGACATTCTGTTGCATTACAGAAACAAGCCTTGGACTGCAATCCTTATTAATTTTCCTGTGACAACATTAATGGAGTGCAATGGCCCGTTCGGTTCTTTCGGTGCACTTGTCTCGGTGGGCCCTCCCTCCGGTGGACTCAGACACGCTTCTCCTGTCACGCAGGGTCTGGGGGAGTTGCGTTTCATTAATACGAGTCAATTTTCGCATGGTTTGTTCCAATAGCAATTGAGCTAATATGCATCCGAACAAGCAAGAACAAAGATTTTTCCAGGAATCAGTGTTGGAAAGTTGGGCGTCTGTTGGGCTCCAGAGAGAAGATGGAGAAAGGTCTTAAGCCTTTCCTTTGATATGTGTCGTATGGATAAATGCCAGAAGGCTCTTGAATGATTTGAGTATTCACAAACAGAGGTGGACCGAGTACCGGTAATTAATTCTCCAGGAATTAAGTGAAGGCGTGGATAACGCGTCGAAATGTTACTCAGTTAAAAGTATGCGGCCAAAAACAAGTTCCAAATGAACATGAACAAAAAATGTTGTTTATATGTTTTGAACTGAAGAAAATGACATAAAAGACATGATTGAATGCGAAAACAATATTATTGATATTAAACCATTTTGCCTGAGAACATCATTCGAACTTTGTAGGTTTGTTCATCATGTGCACAACTAATACTACATGGTTTGCTTATTATTTGATCCGAAATAAAATATCCTATACTGAACCAGTATTAACCATTAGCAAGAATTTGATTTGCTGCCTAGCCAGTTATGTTAGCTACTGCAATCTATGCTACTCTAACCTGGAATTAGCAAAGAAACATGCTAACTTAGTGGAGTACAGGTAGTCCTCAAGTTATGATGGAGACGCGTTTGGGCACACCCATCGTAAGTCGAAAATATCGTAAGTCATAAAACTGTGTTGAGCCTACCTTAGGTATCTCAGCCTAGCTTAGCCTAGCTTATGTAACCAGGTTCAAATTATCTGATTATAATTTATTGTGTTTCCTGTTTGTCTGAAACGTCACCAACATCTCAAATGTTCTTTCATTTGATTAGTTAAAATATTCGTGTTCAAACCACAGTCCCTTTTGTTTGAAAAAAGTACAATTTGGAAGTGTCTGTATTCTGGGTACTGTTGCTTTAAGACTGCCGACTTTATCCCCTTGTTTACTTCCTGGTTGAGGCAGAGGGGCGTGTTTAACGCTGCTCGTGCTGAAAATGAATTGTCACGTTTTAATATGGTAAATCGAGTGATTGTGCAGTCCTGTTTTGTTGTTTTAACTTGAAAGAATATGTAGTTATGTTATCGGTTGAAGTTCAGTTGTTTTAATATTTATTTTGTAGAGTTTTTTGTCACACTCTACAGGGCTACAAGCTCTTTATGTGCTTGGTTAAGAGAGAGACTGAGATTTCATTTCAATCACATTCCTGTCAAAAGAGAGAGTTTGCCAGAGAGATCCACACACCTCTATGATGTGGGCTGCAGCACTGTGTCTCCGAGCTCCGTCGAGCCGCGATACCCCGCTACACAAATACTGAGCTCCAGCTACGGACAGCCACCGCTGAAACTGTTCCGTTAATAATCACAAAAACCCGAGGTAATGCACTGCACAGTACGCCGATACACAAGGTAACTCTGAGTTATGGGAGAGAGTGTGACGTTTCCGGGCGTCGTCTGAACGTCCGCGGACATCATACGCTGTTACGCTGGCCTACCAGTGATGCCTGCCCATGACTTTTAAATATTTTCTAAATATTTCGCAATTTTTAGCGGATCACACTCATCATCGTAACTTCGAAAAATCGTTAGTCGGGCCATCGTAACTGGGGGAGCATCTGTATAAGCAGTCAGTGTATAAGCTAAAACATGTTTGATGGAGTTCAGGCCTTGTAGAGAGACAAAGGAGTCGCTTCATTTTGTTCGCATCTTTGCTTACTCAACATTAACTGACTACATTACCCAAGTTAGCATGAGTCCTTTGCTAATTCCTGGTTAGACTAGCATCGATTTCAGTAGCTAAGCATAACTACATAGACAGCAAATCAAATTCTAGTTCATGGTAAATATTGGTTCTGTATAGTATATGTTGTGGATGGCATTTATACTCTGTAGAGACACGCTAGTACAAGGCGCTTCATTTTATTAGCATCTTTGCTGACAATTGCGTACTGAAACATTTTCTACAGAGGTAGGGCCAGACGCGCCCTAAAAAGGCACCTAAAAATGTCTAATATTATCTAAATACAACCGAAATGAGTAAAAAGGACCTTTTGTTTTCAGTGAAATGTATTACCTGAGAGTATCCGGTTCCAATAACATCCAAATAAAGAATAAATACGGCCAAATTTTCATTTAATCACAGTAACATGGTGCAATAAGTATGTTTCACCCCTGTTCCCGAGCCCTTTGTGATAGCGCCACGTAGACAGGTTCACGTAGACGTGGCTAGATGAAAAGGCGCCCGGCGAACAAACGTGTCTAACTTATGTTATCTAAAATAAACAGGGCTTGCATGTCTGATGACTTTGGGGAGCACATTAAGACGGAGGGAGCCCCAGATGGGCGTCGCCGTTCCACTCAACGGGCCCCGTTTCATTATCTCGCCATGTTCTCCCCTGACCCGCCGCAAAAATGACAACTGATTTACCTCAAGATCAATTTGTATGTAAATCAGCGACGAGTTGGAGGAGCGACCGAGTGGATTAACAGTAGTCATTTTCAGGTCTGCTGACTGTCGGTCGGGGGAAGCACACCCAAATGGGGAGGTTAATGGAGCTGATTTAGATAATGTGACCCTTTAAAAAAAAAAAAAGAAAGAAAGAAAGAAAGAAAAGCAAAAAAAGCAGCCCCATCCTCTACACGACCCAGCCCACCCTGCCCACGTTAGCCTGAATCTAATTGAACTGCGCCCACTCCTTTCGCGTCTGACTGCATACTTTTATTTTTTTTATTTTTTTTTATTTTTTTGCTCTCCGCATTTGAACCATGAAAGCCTTGGAAGGTCCTCAGTATGCACACCACAGCGGTGTTTTTCTGGAAACATTATCACACACAAGCTTCTGATGTCCTGGTTTTTAAGGCCCTGCTGTGGGGAGAAACAGCCTGTTCTTTGGTCATCAGCATGGACGTTAAAATATAGCAGGCGGCCAGTGAGATGACCTTTTATCTGGGATGATAAATGGCCTTTCTGACTCACAGACAGCCTTGCCAATTTCCTTCCCCTTTGATTCCCGTCTAAGGCGAAAGGTCTTTTCGCGAACTTGTGTGGAGCGTGCCGGATGTGTCGCTCCTCGCCGGGAGCTGTGAGACTCTTTGTGAAAGCACAGATGTTTTGGCGGCATCTCCTCTTCACATCTCCTGTCCTTCCTTCCTTCATAGTTGTCCTAAGAATTTCAAAAACGTTGGCAATTAAACCATAAGGCTTTACATGATTGTGGCTTTATATAAACAATTGTTCTAGGCCTGTGATTTGGGTGCCCTTTGGGTCCTACAGATGTTACATTTACAAATATTTACGTCAAGTAAAGTAAAGTAAAGGTAAAGTGTCCTTCAAAACGACTTGTACATGCCGAATTCACGCCAATAAATCCTCCAAAACAGCCTTTTGCTCATCCCTGCCCACTATAACTGCATTTGCCTGGAAATATAAGTCATTAAATCTCATTATTTTTGCATTAATGTGTGAATCCATTTAACATCTCATGCTTGAAACACTCATTTCCAAGACTTATCTATTACTGGTGATGAGCTAAGAAAAATGCACATTATACTCCCATAACATTCACTCAAGCCCTATGACATAGTCACATGTTTAGTAGAAGCATTCCTGAGGATAGCTCAGGGGTTAAGACGTCGGACTACTCATCGCAAGGTCGTGCTGCCACTGCTGGGTCCTTGAGCAAGGCCCTTAACTCTCACCTGCTCAGGTGTATA
Organism: Chrysichthys thysi; assembly: GCA_030068315.1. Classification (NCBI taxonomy): domain Eukaryota; kingdom Metazoa; phylum Chordata; class Actinopteri; order Siluriformes; family Claroteidae; genus Chrysichthys; species Chrysichthys thysi. Next base: position 4,149,804 of record JAQLOM010000009.1, on the reverse strand, counting down.
AATGACGTACAGTCGATCCTCTCGTCTACAGACGCCGCATTAACGGATATCAGATGCAACGGACAACATCCGCTGGTCTGAATACGTAATCCATTAGGCTGAATGTCCGGTATGAAAGTTTAAAAATCCCGGGAGTCCTGTAGTTCAGCAATTGTCCACTAGGTGGCGGTGCTGTGCGTGCTACTAGTTGTTCACAAGCGTCGGTTGAGCTGTGGTCGCTGTGAAGCTATACTGTTTTTTCGGCGATTATTTGGTGTTTTTCACTGTTTTTCTGCCCAGTGACATCATTATGCCACCCAAAGATAAGTCTAGTGATAAAAGAAAGCGTCTCAATCTTAGTATTGGCCAGAAATTCGAACTCATTAAGAAGTCTAGTGTTTCTGTCTCCTGTGTTTCCATGTTTCATATTTCCAATTGTATTTACATCTTTATTTACATTAGGATTTAATGTACTTACCTATTTATGTCTACAGTACTTGGGGAGCACTTTTATGGACCTTAGTGGTGTTTTTCCTTGTTTTTCAACTATATTAACCCGCCCCCCCACACACACCCTTCATATCATTGGACTATTCACGTCAACGGACAACCCAACCTCTCCCCCAATGAGTCCGTTAATGAGAGGATCGACTGTATATGCAAGTCACTCTGGATAAGGGCGTCTGCCAAATGACACTCATGTAATGTAATGTAACTCACGCAACATGGTAACAACCTGAGCGTCACAAAAATCTCAGCCCTGTTAACCATTTAAAAGCCAAATGCAAAAATAAATCGTAAAACTTGGTTAAGACGTTTGTCGACTGGGTAAACCCGTGGAGTTTTTTTTTTTTTTTTTGGATTCATTGTTGAAAAATGGCAGAACGTTTCATTTTTACGAGTTACATGAGGGAAAATGGCACTTTAATCATGGGATCATCCTTCAGTGAAAACCGAGGAGCCAAGCGTTCCTTTGAAGGTTTTCTTTCCTTCTGTCTGTTTCTTTTTTCAAAGTTCAGTAGTTCCCCTTTCCTGATTTTCATCTTAGTTTGAGACAAAGCTTAATGAATTGAACAGCTCTTCGTTTCTATCTAGACTGAAAGAACAGTCTCTTTATCTGCAGACCAGGAAGTGGCAGAGTAGATGGATGGACAGGCTTTTCTCCAAGAAATGCCTGTCCATGTCTTTCCACCCCTCTACACAGTGCATCTATGACCACTTTGATTTTTCTCCATTTGCTTGCCTGGCTGGTCAGAAAGTCAAGAAGAGCTGACCGTGTATCCTGGTGAGCATGTTTTCCCCACTTGAATAAATAGATTTTCTTTCCAAAGAAGCATGATCTCCAGATATATTTGGAACCTATGTATGAATATGAGCCGGAGATGCTTTGACCTCTGACACGCTTTCCGTGCTATGGCTAGATTCTTGTTTCAATTTGACTTGCTCCTCTGGTGCCCAGCGCTCTCTCATCTGTGGGCGGCTTTGGATGAAGTCAAGGTGAGGTGAGAATAAATACATGGTACAAGCTTATACTTTTTGTGATGAAAACTTCCCACTGTCAGAATCTCAGAATAAAGAAACAACCTTCTAAACAGTGCATGGTTCTTCCTATAACTGGATGACATCATCATCGAAGCATTTAATTATTGTTAACCTATATCAGGTAACCATATCTCTTTATTTACCCCAAGGTTTCTATGTTGACAATGGTAACATGACGTAAACAGGTGTTTCTAACCCATTACGATGGCCCGACTTACGATTTTTCGAAGTTATGATGACGATTGTGATCCGCTAAAAATTGTAAAATATTTAGAAAATGTTTAAAATTTGCAGGCAGGCATCGCTGGCAGGCCAGCGTATCAGTGCATGACGTACGCGTACGTCCAGACGACGCCCGGAAGTACACGGCCGACACCCAGAAGTGCGCGTGTGATGCCCGGATCACTGCGTGATGCCTCACTCTGTCCCGCGCTTCACGGAGTTAACTTGTGTATCGGTGTACTGTAAAGTGCATTACCTCGAGTTTTTTTGTGATTATCAATGGAACTGCTTCAATGGTGGCCTTCTGTAGCCGGAGCTCCGTATTTGTGTAGCGGGGTGTCACGGCTGGACGGAGCTCAGATACACAGTGTGGCTGCCTCCAACAGGTGCGGACCTCTCTGACAAATTCTCTCTTTTGACAGAAATCTCGCTTAAATGTTAACTTGCTCCACAGCATAAAACATCGGTCTCCCTGTTAGCAAAACAGAGCACATAAAGATCTTGTGGCGCCGTGGAGCATGATACGAAACTCTACAAAACAAATATTAAAACAACTGAACTTCAACTGATAACATAACTACATATTCTTTAAGACGAAAACAACACAGCAGGACTCCTCACGAGCAGCATTAAACACTCACCCCTCCCCCATTTAGGAAGATAACAACGGCATAAAGATGGCACTCTTAAAGCGACAGTACCCAGAATACACACACTTCCAAATTGAACGTTTTTCTTCAATGGGACTGTGGTCTGAACACAAATGTTTTAACTAATAAAAGAAAAGAACATTTGAGATGTTGGTGAAGTTTCCATAACCTATAATGGATGAGCAGTTTCAAGGAGGTTAAGATTACATTACATTACTGTTATTTGGCAGACGCCCTTATCCAGAGCAACTTACATTTTTATCTCATTTATATAACTGAGCATTTGAGGTTAAGGGCCTTGCTCAAGGGCCCAGCAGAGGCAGCTTGGCGGTGAACTCCCGACCCGCCGATCAGTAGGCCTACGTCTTAACCTCCTCGGATACTCTCTCCCTTTGTATACCTTGTATTACATTTCTAGTTTAAAGGGTGGTTATAGTGGACTACAGGCACAATGCACCATGTTTCCGAAGTGCTGTAGATAAGTTTATTAATGCATTAATTTTAATTAACTGACATGCACATAGATTGTTGAAAAGCACATTCTCTGAAAAGCCTTTTCAAAAGAGTTTCCTTACATATTTGTAAATGTAATATCACTGGAACTCAAATAAAACCCCAATCGTGGAATCACCCAGATGTCTAACAATATGCTCAGCATATGTCAGATGTTTTATGTCAACTCTGAAAGCAACTTTGCTAATGGATTCTGAGCAAACGGGCTTTCACTGAATGTTCTTGCGTGCATGTCCTCTACTTTGGCTAATTTTTCGGTCACCTGTGCGGACCAGGAAGCAGTTTGTGCGGTTGATTGATAGGTGACTTTGAAAGCTGAGAGCTTGTGACAGGTGACAGTTTGTCAATAGTAATTTTCACCTCCTCTGTCAGGTCCTCAACCAGCAGCACTGAGGAATTCGGATTATTAATGATTAATGCGTCTTTAGGGGAAGCGCAGGGAAATGACATATCATAGCTCTACCGAAAACCATCAAGTTTGTGATTTTCCCCAACATGAATATTTTATATAAGCAAATAAATAGCCTACTTTACGGGTGACCCAAAAGTGACCCCCCACCACCCCCTACCCCCACCAAAAAAAAAAAAAAACCCCCAGCAAAACCAAAAACACAACAGCGGATTTCGAAACACGACGGGAAAACCAAAACCGTCGTAGCAAATTCATAAACGTGACAGCAAAACCAAAAACCTGACAGCAAAACCAAAAAAAAAAAAAAAATGCAAGAGCAAAACAAAAAACCCAAACAAAACACAACACACAACAGCAAAACAGAAAATACAACAGCTAAACCAAAAGCGTAGTACATTTCAAAACACAACAGGAAAAGCAAAACCACCACAACAACTTCATAAACGTGACCGCGAAACCGAAAACGGTTCAGCGAATGAACGGCAAAACTGAAACAAACACAACAGTAAAAATCTAAACGCAAAAACAAAAACACTTAAAAATACGAAACTACCAAAATTAAAACATGGCCACCACAAACACGGCAATGAAGACAAAAATCAAAAGCATATTGACAAACCACAAAGGCAAGAGCAAAACCAAAGCAGACCAACAAACCCACGACACGACAGCAAATCATAAAACGCAACAATAAAACTAAAACCCCAACAGAAAAAGCCCCTTAACACTACCCCCAACAACACACCAACGTTGGCTCAAAGCTATAAGCGTAGATCCTTACGAGACATCGCACGCTTGTTCCTGATTGCCTGGGACACGTGTCAGTCGGAGAGACGGCGGGAAAAACGCCATGATTTTACACTAAGAGGAAATATGAGCCTAAGTGAATCCACGGATGCTTTTATTCGTATTCAAAGGGAATTCATACGACTTTGTTTCACAGATGCCGTTTTGAACGATGCATTTATTACAGTTTTACCTGATTGCTTTGACCTGCCTAAAGGAACTGGGATCCACTCCGTTTTCATCGTCACTATCTCAGCAGAGCAGAAGACACCTCCTGCAAACCCTTTCTCATTGGATTGACCCATTTCCCCCACCCTTCTGCACAACAGTCAACATGGATGTCAATCAACCAGGCCAAACTCCATTGTTTTAGCTATGGTCACCAACCAGAAATCATCTATTCCTAACGATTAGAAACGACCTAGATCAGTATGAAATCACTGAAGCGCCTGTTAGACCCTCCTTCACCAAAATCTTCAATTAGCAATCCGTCTGCAGGCCTTAAAAGGTGCCACGTCTGGGTTGTTCTTTTCCAGCATGGATGGAGGAGGTCTCAGGGAGATGAGAGTGACAGGAAGAGGTAGAGGGGTCCGAGGAAGAGGAGTCCGTGTCGAGGTGGAGGTGTAGTTGGAAGGGCTCAAGTTTCAGAAGAAATCCAGCCAACCGTTATTGACTTTCATTTAGAGAGGCTGGACAAAGAGTACAACCTGTTCTATACAGAAACACTGTTGCGCCCGTTGTCAGGATTTTTCGACAGGAGAACAGGTAATGTTGCTGTACAGTGGATACAGAAATATCTTCAGTGTCGTCCTGCTCCTGGTTTGGAGTTGTCATCTTGCTGCCGTTGGGAGTGGCCCATGTGGCCTGCCTCGGTGTACCCTAGGGATGGCGCTGGCCTGCTGCTGGCATGGACGGATCTGCTGCGGTGGCCCGGGACTTGAATTTGCCGTGGATCGGCTTGCGCTTGAGGCTCCGTTGGTGATCAGCTGAAGCTGAATAGACTATTCTTACACCACGGTGAACTGGTGTTCTCCAAGGGATGGGTTCCCTTTTGAGTCTGGTTCGTCTCAAGGTTTCTTCCTCTTGTTGTCACTTATGGATATGTTTATTGATTAACAAGCCTTTAATTGGACATTGTGTTGTATTGTAAAGCTACTTTGGGACAACGTCTGTTGTTAAAAGTGCTATACAAATAAAATCGAATTGAATTGAATATACTTCATGTACTTGTTTCCTCATTCCCACTACATGTGCTCTTTTAGAGTCCAAAGGCTGCCGTTCTCTGGCGGTAGAGGGAACATTTTTAGTGCTGATCAAGAGGCAGCCGTTGTGAACATGACTGTGGCAAACAATGCCATAAGGCTGCGGGAAATCAGGGCAGGAGAGCTCGCAGATCAGGGCATATTTAGGAACATCAACAACGTGAGCCTGACCACCACTGACCGCGTCCTAAGAAGCAACCATATGGCCATGAAGCAGCTCTACAGAGCTCCAATTCAAAGGAACGCTGATGTTGTGAAGGAGGCCAGATGCCAATATGTGAAGGTCAGGAAACATTAGTATACTCTAAAGCCTTGTCATATCATGCAGTTAGAGTCAACTGGAGTCACTTTTCATTGTCATTTTGCCTTAGAGAATAACGGGGCTTGAAGCTAAGGGGGCACATCATGTCTTCATTTATGTTGATGAAGCTATACCGGCTTCAATGTCTGTAAAGTGAAGAGACGTGGAAGGAACGTCATTGGATACGGGGCGCTTTCACAGTTCCAGGACAGAGGGGCGCCAACATAACCATGTGTGCTGCCATGTCCAATGATGGTGTCCTATGCCATATCCCCACTATTGGCCCATACAACACCGAACGCCTCATAAGATTCCTGAATGCACTTCATGAGAGGCTGATCCCACCTGAGGGGAGAGGGCTGGTGAAGCCTGGCATGGATTATCTGGGATAATGTGGCGTTCCACCACTCTCGCCTTGTCAATGAGTGGTTTGCAGTACACCCTCGTATGATGACGCATTTCCTCCCAGGATATCCCATATTTTTGAATCCCATAGAGGAGTTCTTCAGTGCTTGGAGGTGGAAGGTTTATGATCACCGTCCCTATGAGCAGATGCCCTTAATGAATGCAATGAGTGCTGCTGCCCAAGAAATAGGTGCAGGGGAATGTCAAGGTTGGGTTAGGCATGCAAGGAGATGTTTCCCTCGGTGCATTGCAAGAGAGGATACTGAATGTGATGTGGATGAAGCCATGCGGCCCCATCGTCAAGACAGAAGAGACTGACAATCAATAGTGGCTGTTTCTTATACTTACTGTAATCGAATTTTTATACTTTACTGTAATAGATGTGATTTTTATTTTCTTGATTTCTTATCCTCCGAGAGATGTTATTTTGGTTCGCGTGTATTTTCTGTCATATTTACAGTATTTCAGTTTTCAGTCACAGTTTGAAAAAAAAAGGAATGCATCAAGGCAGTTCTGATTCTGGATCCAATTCTTTGCAAGAAGCCAAATTTGACAGAGTCTGTGTAGACAGGTAACAAATGGCACTGGGATGAAAGCGAGGTAACAGGCTCCAATGACAAGCAATGGTGCACTGATTCACACTGAGTACTATATTTTGTATTTTGTTGTCCATGGTGTAATGATTGATTGGAAGAGCAAAACATGGTTTCGGTCAAAATGAGATTTTCTCCTAAATGAGTCCATAAAGCTGTCATTTATTGATCCCCATGATAAAACAGCAAGAAAAACATCCCAAACTCCTTTTATTTGAAGGTTTTGTTCATTATGGTCATTCGTATGTCTTCATTAATTAGTCCTTTGTCGTAATCTTCCACGGTAAATCCGTGTTTTTCACAGCGCGCTCGCGGCGAGACGGGGGAATCCCCCGACCCATGTTCGGTATCGTTGTGCAGCGTAGTTCCTCTACTTCCTGATAATACACATGGAATTCCCGATGACGCTTTTATGAACCGACGGAAAGCAAGTTCCCAAACCCCGTTAGACGTGAACGAACGTGGCTAGTTGCTAGGCAGTCATTTTTTGTCCGATTTCAACAACCCGTGCCTCATTTTAAAGGTCTTTAGAGGAACAATGTGGAAGTAACAATAACTCTCTTTTGAAAATTTCCTCGTTCCGACTCATCTTGCCAGCACGGGTCACAGTTCTGATTCGCCCTTATAACATACAGGACCGTCATATAATGTTACCTAGAGTGCCTGTTTTTCAGCTCATTGTGCCGTGAATGATAAATGGCATCTTGTGGAGAGAGGACTCTTGTGAGAAGACAGACCGTTTTGGTTCAGATTCATTCATTTCATTTAACATGCTGGGGATTCTCTGGACAGCGACCTGTTCTGGTCACACATGGACTCGGAAAGTCTGTTTAGTGTCCGGCCCAACCGGTTTGGACAGTTGCGTTTTCACATTCAGCTCCTGGGTGCTGTGTGGATAGGTTCGGGGTTGCAGTGCATGTCTGAAAGTCTCTCTAGTGTTCTGGTAGAAAGAATTTATTTTGAGGTGTGTGTGTGTGTGTGTGTGTGTGTGTTTTGGTAGTTTTAGTCCATTTTGGATGTGAAGTTTTCTGCTGCGCTGAGCTGCATGCTGGGAAAGAGGAGTACATACAGAGTTTTGACAGCAGTGAACTCAATATTGAGAAACATGTGTAAGGAATGGAGGGAAAAAAGAAAACGTGTAATGCGAGCTTGCACCTTCTGAAAAGAAACAAAGAGCGCATTCGATTTCCGTCAAATTCTTAACTTTGCAGTAAATTGGTTTTGCTAGGCTAACTAGGTGATCGCACGCTGGGTCCAATCAGCTGTCATGTTTTATGTTTTTCGGTTTGGGTTCGGTTTTGCTGCTATTTCGCTATTGCATCTCTGTGTGGAGGTTACTTCTCAATTTGCCATTGTGCCTCTGGTTCTTTATGGTTTTGAATTCCTGCTGTTCTGTCTTCCGTTTTGCTGTTTACGAAGTTCATGGGTTTGCGCTCCGGTTTTTGGTTGTGCTGGCATCTTTTGAATCTCGCCGCTCTGGGTTTTTTGCCTTCGCCTGCCAGGTTTTCGAAATTCCCCACTCTGTCCTGAGAGTTATTTCATGACGTAAGCTCTTAAAACGTGGCACTTATTGTAAATAGCCTTGCTTGATTTAGTGTAATAGGCCAATCCAGGCCCAATGATTTCCCTCAGCGAAATTCAACTTATTTCCAGTCATTCATGCCGGAATTGACCAATCAAGAGCGCAGGTGCTGACGATGTACAAGCAGCCCTAGCAGTCAAGGGAAGATATAGGAAGGAATATGGCAACAACCGAGAGAGCTGCTGGTTTCACTCCAGCTGCACAACGGCTTTAAATGAAATTATATGACGAGCATAAAAACGTTATTGCAAATAAAAGCAGCACCTCGGCTCAAGAGAGCACCAAAGCTCAAGAAGCAGCCTGGGAGAAGAACTGTCTATGAGCATATAATTAAAACAAACTAATATATCATATGAAACACGACGTGAGTCAGAATGCACATGCCTAGTGGAGCACACACTTGGTCTCCATTCTACATAGTGGATTATGCCAAAGTCAGGTTTTTCATTTTTGGATCATGTTTCTGAATTTGCTCTGGAGTTTTTGGTTTTCTCTTGCGCTTGGTAGTTTGCTGTCAGGTTTCGGTTTTTCTGTTGCGTTTTTGGTTTTTCTCTCGAGTTTTTTCATTTGCTGTTGCTTTTTGTTTTGGGTTTTTTGTTGTTGCATTTTCTTTCTCCGGCGTTTCGTGATTTGCCGTTGCGTTTTTTTTCCTTCATGTTTTTATGTTTTCTCTTGCATTTTGTAACTTGCTGTTGTGTTTTGGGGGGTTTTATGGTTGCATTTTTGTTTGTTTTTTTCTTCCATTTTGGAATTTGCTGTTTTTGTTGCCGTTTTATTTTTTTCAGTTTTAAATTGTTTTTCTCTTGCATTTTGGAATTTGCTGTTATGGGTTTTTTTGTTGTTGCATTTTTGTGTTTTTTGGAATTTGCTGTTATGTGTTTTTTTTTTTTTTGTTGGTTTTTTGTTGTTGCATTTTTTTCTTGAGTTTTGGAATTTGCTGTTGCGTTTTTTCCCCTTTTTTTTCTCTTGCGTTTTGTAATTTGCGGCCATGTTGTTTTTTTGTTGTTGCATTTTTGTGGGGGGTTTTTTGTTTTGACTTTTGGAATTTGCTGTTGTGTTTTGGGGGTTTTTATGGTCCCATTTTTGTTTTGTTTTTTTCTGTTTTGGCATTTGCTGTTTTTTGTTGCCGTTTTTTTTTTCTTCCATTTTTTTAAAAAAAATTTTCTGTTGCATTTTGGAATTTGCTATTATGGGTTTTTTGTTGTTGCATTTTTGTGTTTTTTCCTCTCGAGTTTTGGAATTTGCTGTTGCATGGTTTTTTGTTGTTGCTTTTTTGTTTTTTTCTTTTGAGTTTTGGAATTTGCCGTTGCGCCCTTTTGTTGTTGTTGTTGTTGTTGTTGTTGCATTTTTTTCTTGAGTTTTAGAATTTTCTGTTGCGTTTTTCCCCTTTTTTTCTCTTGCGTTTTGTAATTTGCTGCCATGTTGTTTTTTTGTTGTTGCATTTTGGTGGGGTTTATTTTCTCTTGACTTTTCGAATTTGCTGTTGTTTTTTGCGTTTTTTTTTTTTTGGTTGCATTTTTGTTTTGTTTTTTCCCCCTTCCATTTTGTAATTTACTGCTCTGTTTTGTGTTTTTTGTTGCCTTTTTGGTTTTTCTGTCGTGTCTTGTAACTTGCCCTTGCGTTTTTGGCCTTGCTGTCACCTCTACGAACTCACCGTTGTGCTTTTAGTTCTCCTGTTGGCTTATTTTTAGCTTTTTGGTCAGTCTGTAGTGTTTCTCTATTTGCCGTCGTCTGTTTCCCACAGTATTACTTCTATAGCTACCTTGGGCCACTGATTTTGTTTCACATGCCACTACTCCATTTCTACCTGATTGTCTTTGCTTTTGTTTTATCCTTTAATCAGAGTAATTAAGCCCCGATTTCCTTTTGACATCATCTTTCTTTTGCCTCCATTTCCCACCAGATTCCGTACAACAGATCTGGCACCGGCTCTTCCTCTCGTCACACACATGCGCACACACTGACACACGGAGCGCGGCGGCTGCCACCAGATATGGGCCTGCTGTGCAAAATTACACCCATAAATCATGTCATGGGCAGTTTAATTTTATCTGCGAAGCTAACTAGGCTAAACAGCCAACAGCCAATCATGTGCCACAAATCCCTGAGATGGAGGAATAAAAAAGCTCTTTGTGTTATTAGATGGAGATATCATCTATGTCTGACACAACACAAGCTGCCTATGTTTCATAAAACGCTTTGCGATTTAAAAAGAGAGGGGGGAATAAAGTACACTGTCTGTCAGTTCGGGTGACGGCGAGGTTGGTCGCAGCAAGGCTCTCTGCCAACACAATTCATCACACACACAAGGGCTCGTGTAAGCTTTTTTTATGTCATCGTCGCTGCTGCCGCTTAAAATTAATTATTCGGAACGGAGAAGTTAAAACAAAAAAATGGGCGTGATTTAAATGAAGGAAAAAACGAAAAACAACCGAAATGTTTTTTTTTCCTCTTTCTTTTATTTTTTCCACATGACAAATGCGCACTGAAGTGTTTTTCCCCAATTAAGCTTTGCTTGTTGTCAGTTTAATATGAAAATTGCCGTGTTATAAAAGCCTGCAGGATCTCGAGCAACAACAAAAAAAAACCATCCCAGAAAGCCTGTGTACGCTTCCTCGCCTGTAGATTTTGTGATTTTTATGGCTGCGTGACAGATGGATGCGTGCAGGTCTTAATTGCACGTCTCACCGGATAGACTGTAAAGCAGCTGGACTACTTCCTATACTTCGGCGTCTAACACCGTTGAATACAGTACCTCAATGAGCTAGAACACTGTGCCAGACATTAACGCCACTTGAGTATAGCTGCAGATAACAAATCCCATTTTACTCCACTCTGCTCATTTGCTCGACCCGACTCCTTCTCTAAATGTACTCCATATAAGACGCCAAGCTCCATGTGTCACGTCTTTCGCAATCCATTAACCCCCCCTACTGAGCGCCATCTTTCCCAGCATTCTAAAGGATGGTGATTTTAATGGCTCTGAAGTCCACGTGCCATTGCACAGCCTCTAGAAGGTAGGGGGATGCCGGGGGTGGGTGCTGATGACCTGTAACATTTTTATTTCTTCCATAAATAACTCCATTAAGATGTCTATAAAAGCATGCCCAGATGCTGGAGATGGGGGAGAATGCGCTAACATATGTTGGGTTGCATTGAGATTCCGGAGGATCGCCGTAAGGGAATAAATAGAGGACGATCAATATGCTACAGGATCGAATAACAAGCAGTTCATCAAAAAACAAAAAAAAAAAAACACAACCCAGTCTGTCCATTTGGCACCTGTGATAACATGAAACAGGAGCGTTTTTGTTGTTGTTTTCTTTTTTTTCTTTTTACATAAAATGTGTAGCATATGTGCAATTACCTCGGAGAAAACGTCCGACGTTTCCCTGTGTACAGAGCACATAAACAGGACGCCCGTTGGCTTGAAATTCAGTTCTGTCAGAAGCCTAATGGAAGTGGTTGAACTCCGTAGAAACTGGTGCACTTTTGTGTTTAAATGTCTCCTCTTCTTCTTCTTCTTCTTCTTCTTCTTCTTAGCGTTAGTCCCACGCCATGCAGGATCCACTGTCTTCACAAACCATCTCGGAATTGTATCATCTGATGGGACCATCATAGAATACCCCAACCGACGTGTCACTGGCACACTCACACCTACGGGCAATTTAGGGTAGTCAATCCACCTAATGTGCATGTCTTTGGACAGTCGGAGGAAACCGGAGCACCCTGCGGAAACCTGCACAGACACGGGGAGAACATGTAAACTCCACACAGAAAGGCGCCCACGTCGAACCCGGGGCTCGACCCCTTATGCTGTGAGGCGACAGTGCTAACCACTTAGCCACCGTGCCGCCCTTTGTGTGTAAGTGTCTGTTGGTGGGATTTTACAAATAATCACACATTGGCACGTAAATGCGCCTGGATGCCTCCACAAGTGTCATTAGGTTTGCGTTACAAGTTAGTTTGGAGTAGTTAGCATACCTTTAGGACAAAATGGAAATGGAAACAGGAAGAAACAAGTATGCTGGGTTTCCTCGGGGTTCTCTGGTTTCCTCCCTTGTCTCAAAAGCACGCATGTGGGTGGGTTGGTTACTCTCAAACTCCCTGTGGACTGAAAATAAGTCCTAATACAGTTCAATCATCATCATCATCTGATCGCGTAGTCGTTCGAACATTGCGTCAATTCATGTCCTCTGGTACGGACTCCTGAGCGAAGTAGCTAAGTGCATTCTACAGGGTGAGGTCGCCAGCCCCACGCCCAACCCTCCCCCTAACTCGGGACTCGGGTTCATGCACACACACACTCACACCTACGGACAATTTAGGGCAGCCAAGCCACCTAATGTGCATGTCTTTGGACTGTGGGAGGAAACCGGAGTACACGGAGGAAACCCACACGGACACGGGGAGAACATGCAAACTCCACAGAGAAAGGCACCTGTGCCGAACCCGGAACCTTCTCACTTTGAGGCGACAGTGCTAACCACTTAGCCACTAATTCACTAATGCACAAGATGCTATTAGTTCCCAAATACACCATTCCTTTTTTTTTTTCTTCAGAAGGCTTGTCAGGTTGAGACCGTGAGACCTTTGTGAACGAGTGCTCAGATGTGAAGCTCCTGGGATAAACAGCAATCTTACTAACCCCCCGGTGCTTTAAATTAGTCTCCTTTCAAGTTTAGACGCCGCCCATTTTGGGCGTAATTCTAAATCCAGGTACTTGGAGGACTAAACAGATACCGATAGCATCACTGTGTTTCCACGTCTAGCGTGCGTGGTGATGGACTGTCTTCCCATCCAGGATCGGCTTTGAATCCAGCGCAACCCTGACCAGGATCAACCGCCCACTGAAGGGTTTCCGTTCCAAACTTTCTTAGAAATATCCTTTTAATAACGTGTATGGCCGACCTTTGACCTTATAACTGCCTCAATCATCTCTGACGTCCCCTGAACAGCTTTTAGATCTTCGTCGTTGTAATATCCGGTCCCCTTTAGCGCCCCCACGCACGTATTATTACTGACATCTCGACCAGCTACAATACACGGGCCTCTTTAAATGAGGTTTGACTCAAAAACCTGACCTCGGTTGCACGCTAAAGATGTCAAGATTAGGTTGTAGTATTGAAAGCATTAGTGGAGCAAATGCTCGCCGCTTGAGGGTAAAGTGAGTTACGTGGCTAAGCCTAGGTTTCAGGCAGACAGTGTTTATTAAAACCTGCTCTCTGTAGGGCACTTTGAAGGCAGAAAGCCAAGGCAAGGTTAGCAAGTCGCCCAAGACAGGTTATTGGTAGAAAAGCCGAATTTTAGTCAAAACCGCCAGGGTTTCCAGGCTGCCACATGTACAGTTGGGGCCAAAAAATGTATACACACTTCAACCAGGGCCGGATTATCCATATGGTCCAGTGGGCCGGTGCCCAGGGGCACCAACCATTCACAACCAGTGCAGGGGCACCACATGACACAAGCTTTAAAAATATTTTTCGTAAATTTTTGTTATTCACTTGAAATTGTTAAAAGGCCA
>JAQLOM010000009.1:4050087-4061096 GCA_030068315.1 Chrysichthys thysi | reverse complement strand
CACCGGCAGTAAGTACGCATGTAGAATTTTATATGTTGTTAAAATGACGTATGTTTAAGAGTGTAGAAAGTGTTTAACTGCATAGGACGTGTTAATAAGAGTGTGGAAATGGTTTATAAAGCTTTAATATATATATATAAATAATAAAATAAATGTGACAGCGCTACATCGCGGATTTCACTGTATTTCTTTTTTCCAGTGCTGTCAGTCAGAAAAGTAGCAGCTCGCTGGTGCAATGGTTAGCGAGAAGCGTCTGGGTTTTAACCTGCTGTCCAACCGCGGCCTTTCTGTGTGGAGTTTACATGTTCTCCCTGTGCCTCTGGGGGTTTCCTCTGGATGTTTCAGTTTCCTCCCACCATCAAAAGACATGCAGATTAGGTCGACTGGCTACTCTTAATTGCTCTTAGGTGTGAATGTGTGTGAATGGTTATTAGTGTCCGTGTTTACCCCTGTGATAGATTAGCGACCTGTCCAGGGTGTATCCCGCATCTCGCCCAAAGGGACTGGCTCCAGCTTCAGATCAGCAGTGTAAATAATGGATGGATGGATGGATGGATGGATGGATGGATGGATGGATGGATGGATGGATGGATCTCTGTCAGATAGATTTCCAAAGCAATAAATGTGAGCAGAGCATCGACGTGAAGTAGCGATCTTATATAATAATTCTTAAAGAAATATTCTGCCGTACATACATCGGTACATTTGTCTTCATAAACCAGTGAATGTTGATTTACATTACAGAACATTAAATGTTAAAGATACGGCGGGGTGAATGAAAGCGCAGAGATATTTCTATCGATTTCTGCTTTTACCGGAACACGTTTGTTCACACTGTGTGTGTGTGTGTGCGCGCGCACAAGATGTTTTATTTATCTACATAGTGACAAAAGTCCATAAACCACACTCTCATCTATGATAAGATCCCACACGGTCGCACCCTGTGGTCTAGGAGCTGCTTCTTTATAGATACAGTCTTCCATCCCAGTGAAATAAAACATGATCAGTCTGAAATGAAGCTGCTGATAATGTTGCCACCGCATCCCTTTATAGCGTGAAAGCTGAGAGGCGGAAAGATGAACTTTAGTGCACGCCATGGCTTTGCGTTGTTGCCAGAGTTGAACCTTTGAGACGAGTCGAACCTTTGAGGAGAGCTTTGTAGATTAAATTAAAAGGCGCAGGCAGAGAGACGTGTCTTTGGGGGTAATTATGACTGTACAACCTCCTCCCCAACCCCCGGCTGTCTCACATACCTTGTTCACGTGTGAAGACGCACCAAAGGGTATCAAGTGTGCAGCTGGACATGGAGTTAAGGCTCAGCAGTTAGACTTTCTTCGATGTATATCAGAGCACAGTGAGGCCAGATGGCTGCTGCGAGGATTTTTTGGGTGAGGACAAAAGGTCAGGTTAATTTACTACTTGAATGCGGCAAGTCCGAGTGTCCTTAAACATCTTTGTAATGTTGTTTTGCCCTTAAAGCAAGCAAGGGCATTAAAAGCAGCACAGCGTTTGAAACGCCGAAGCATGGCAGTCCTGTGGGAGGTTACACTAAAGCCCTGATTTACTAAAGGCTTAGATGTGTAAAAATGTGTTTTAAAAAAAGAAAACCACCTTGAAATCGGGTTAATCGACAGGACGCACTGCACATTTTGTCTTTCGGTTGAGAAAAATATCACTTTTTTGTCCATTATGTGTGTATCCCTTTATAATTTTGCAATTAGGACTTTTCGTTCCACCTGCAAAGTAAATATTCACTACATGTTCACACATCAGATAAAACGAGCACTTTAACAGAGCCCGTGGCAAGGTGTTTATTCATATGTACCTGATTATGACGTCTTAGCAGGTTAAAATATCTTAGTAAATGTGGTGAAATTTGTCTAGTACGAGGGAGAATCGAAAAGTAAAGGCAATTTTTGAATCACACGATAACCCAGAGGGCACTCCAGCAAAGAAATTCAGAAGTCAGCTGCCAAGATCCCAAGAAAATCATGTCAACATTATTTTGGGACATGAAGGTTCCTATTCTGGTGCATTTCCAAGCACATGGGCAAACAGTGAACAGTGGGAATTCCTGCGCATTGCTGGGAAATGAACTTAAACCTGCAATTCGCAGCAAAAGAAGAGGAACGCTGTCTAAAACAGTCTTGCTGCACCATGACAATGCACGTCCTCATACAAGCAGCAAGGACAGTAGAGACAGGGCAACGGTTCAGGTTCCAACGTCCTACGTCCTCCTTACAGCCCGGATCTAGTGCCCAGCCATTATCATATCTTCGTTCACTGAAGGAGGCGCTGCACGGTCATAGATTCACCTCTGATGATGAAGTAAAGGAAGCGGGGCTCACCTGGCTTCGGGAACAGAAGAAAAACTTCTTCTCTTGTTAATAACGATTTTTACGTAATCGTGGACCTGCAGTCCAGATCTTTCACCTATACATTTGCCGCATCGTTAAACGATAATACGTCAAAGACGACCACGGACTCTTCAGCAGCTGGAAACCTATATCAGGCAAGAATGGGACCAAACTCCAACACCAAAACTCCTGAAACTCATAACCTCGATGCCCAGACGTCTTCAAACTGCTTTGAAAAGAAGAGGATATGCTACACCATGGTCAACACGCCCCTGTCCCAACTATTTTCAGATCTGTAGCACGCATCAAATTTGAAATTGCTCATTTAGTGGATAAAGGTGTACAATCTCCCACTTTGAACATTTTTTTATGTTATCGACTTTCTGTTGTGAATAAAATATTGCCTCATGTGATTTGAAAGTCTTTTAGTTTTCATTTCATTCACCTTTAAAGAACGTCCCAGCTTTTCTGGAATTCGGGTTGCACGTATGCGTCCCTATCCCTAATGAGCAAGCATTATCAATTATATCACAGCATACCAACCCCCTGCGAACCCTCGTTCTCTTTCTACCCTGTCGTTTTTTCTCTCTCTCTTTCCTGAAGAGACACGCGCGAAGAAAAAAAAAAAAAACCCAGCTTGTCATATTACTGAGACACCAGAAACCCCAAGCCTCAGCTTTAAATTTATCTGTTGCAAAGTTTGGATTCCTTTCAAAAAATCCTTACATAAACATCTTCTCGATAAAAACCTTATTACACATTATTACTACCCGTTTACACAGATTTTAGTTGTTTATGTGGAGCTTCCGAACATCCAGGCCCCTGGGAATGAGCTGTTACTGTTTCTATAGAAACAATAACGCATTCGAATGAGTGCATGAATACAAACCTGGGATCTGGAGCTGCACCACTGTCAGGGCTGCTGTTCCAGGAAATGAATCGACACCTTCTGACAAACTCAAACGATCCTGAAAACTGGTGTGAATACCTTTGAGCACACACATTCCAGTGCACTTCTCTCCTTCACATTCACGTTCTGTACTATGATAGTTATATCGAATGCACCACGACTCCTGCTCCCCTTTCGGACACCCAACCTTCAGTGCACACTCTCTGATTAAAACGGCTGCTACGAGGATATAAAGTGGAAATTGCACTAGATGAAGAGGACAGATTAAAGGAGTCTACCTTTGCTCAGCGTTCTGCACTCCTTCTTATTGGGGACACTGAGCAGAGCAAATGATGTCAAGGAGAGTCACCTCTAGTCTTCTGCGGGATAAAAGCAAGGCATTACTCAACAAAACACAGTGCGCTCTCCTCTCCATGTTCTCATCAGGGAGCTTTCCTGTAAGGTTTAGAAAGCCCACAAGTCATTGCACCGGCTCCATGAGCTTTAGTTAACAGTTTACCTACCGCAACGCTGGTAAATTCTCAAATTCGGTTTATATTTGCGCCCTCCGTCTGATATGTTATTGGGTGTACGGTAACAGCTCATTCACAAAGATTCATATGGCACATAACACAAGCCTAACAATGAGTGGATTTAAAAAAAAAACCCACCCCAAGAGAAAAAGCACAGATATGCGCCTATTTGTAAGGAGACATTTAACATTTATGAGACTTCATTCAGTGTCAGCACTTAAGTTTCCACCGTAGGGAAAGTCTTCACGATGGAGGAGATGCTGGAGAGAGAGAGAGAGAGAGAGAGAGAGAGAAAGGTTGGTGAAGGAACGACTCTGTGTAGCTGTTATAGCATAACAGATACTAACTGGTGCAACAACTTTAAATATATAACTACAAAAGGTTAAAAGTACAGCGTGTCTGTAAAATATATTAGAAATGGTTAGAAACAAGTACAAAAACTCACCTTTTGTTTTATTTGTGCAAATCCAATCATCATCATCATCATCATCATCATGAAGAGCATAGGTCAGCAAAGCAGGACAAGCGTGCGGGGTCATGACAGGAATATCCGTAATCACAGGCGCTGAAACAAACGACGGTCAAGAAATGTAATCTGTTAAAAAAAAAAAGGCTCAGGAATGCACAAAAGAACTGAAAAAACACAAACAGCAATGAGACAAAGGGGGAAAAAACATAAGGGGAGGAAATAAAGAAATTCATTAACGGCTAAACTCAGAGTGGGTATACGCATTAGGTAACGAAATGCACACAGCAATATAAGCTAAATAAATAAATAAATAAATAACCACATGAAGGAATATTGGAGGAATATGTGTAAGGATAGAAGTATGGCGAGCGTGGCTCTAGGCACAAAACACAGCAAATGTATAAATAAACTAGGAAAATAGAGCTGCTAGCAGCGATGAGGGGTCCATGCACCCCGTGCGTATTTCAGCACCAAACAGCACGGTATAATCTGGTGTGGCAAACGTGTGGCAAACGTTCACAGTTTAGATTACTTGGAGTTGTACTGGTTGCGTGGTCACACCACAAGGGGTGACGCCTTAGGGGGGCGCTGTTGAGCACAACCAGAAGCGGATCCAAGACTCTGCAACATCAGCGCTCGGGCCCTAATAAGGCTCAGCAATGCACAAAATGATCACCAAATCCAAATCGCAGAGAAACAAAGGAACAGGGGGGTAGAAATAAACTAGCTAAAGGCTAAACTCCAAACAGGTGCAACTGGACTGAAACAAAGGCACGTGGCCAATGTGAACGAAAAGGAAATGGAGCGAATTCAAAGCAAGCCGTGATAAAGTAGCAACCGATACCCCAAGTATAGTGTGATTCCTTATTGTTTATACCTTGTGGCCTTGGGTCTGTTTTCAAAACTCGACCTCTTCCTCCATAATGCGTTGCAAGGAATGGAAAAGTCACGATTCGTACGCGTCCTCATGGTGCCCTTTGAAGGAGTGGGAGAGCTTCCATCACTTCATGACACCTTTTATAACACTACCGCGTCCGTCTTCTTTGGATGTTCTTTAAGACACATAGACATTGAACAGACAGCCATGTTCCGTGACGTTCTCTGACACGGATTGTGTGTTTTGATGTCGATGTGGAATCAGAGCAGATTTGATGTCAGCGCCTGGTAAAGAACACGCCCCCAGCACACACACAAAAAAGTGAAATGAAGAGTAGTTAAGTGTAGAAGTATGACTCCAGGCCAAGGCAAAAAGCCAGTTTCACACACACACACACACACACACACACACAAACACACACACACACACACACACACACACTAACAAGACTTAACAAGACTAATTACAAAGAACAAGTGTGAACAAACTAGACACTGGTGCAAACAATGCTTGCGAGGCGTGAACGAGATGAGGCGTAAAAAACAGGAGCTAAACAAGAAGAGTTCATCCATGTCTCAGATTTTGTGTACCTTTACTCCTAATATACAAACGATGGAATTTTAATGAGACAGATTTCACACAGTGGACAAGAACTGCCCAAAACGCATTTCGCACACTCGCTCATCTTGTGCCGCGTAATCCTGTTCAGGGTCGCGGGGGGAAGCTGGAGCCAATCCCAGGTGACTTTGGGTCAGAGGCGGGGTTACACCCTGGCCAGGTCGCAACACACAACCAGACATCCATTCACACTCACCGGCAATTTAGAGTAGCCAATTAGCCTAATCCCCTCTGTGCATGGCTTTGGGCTGTGGGAAGAAACCAGAGTACCCAGAGGAAACCCACATGGACAACATGCAAACTCCACACAGAAAGGCGCCTAGGTCGACCCCTGGGATCGAACCCAGGAGCTTCGTGCCACCACGCCACCATGCCGCCCCTTTAAACGTACCTATAAATGAATAAAATGTATTGTTTTTCATTGAATGAAAATTCTAATCATTGCCAAATTGCTGTGGTACAAAAAAGAAACGAAAGACTGTTGTTTTTTTCCCCATACTTCAAGAACTTTAATACTTATTTCAACCTGGAAAGTTCAACTAAAAGTGCTCGTCAGATTGTTAAAAACTAGAACTCTTTTCAAGCATCAAGTTTTCTTTCCACCTACATAAACCTGTTTAGAGGTATTGCTTAAATAATACCTAGCCGTACGTATTTAGCATTTTAATGGACACAACTGAGGAGACCATTTTCCCCCCGAAGTCACAGAACTGAAACGAACGAAATGTTTGTGCAGAAAAGTTTCTTAACTGCACGAACAGAAGGCAACCTACATGACTCAAGGCAACTGTTATTAGCAAAGCTCCCTGACAGATTTTACAGCAGAATGTGAAATATACTGCATTTTTAAAAGTTCAAACATCCCATATGCACACTCCTGAAGTTTTAATTAAAAGGAATAGCTTGGCCGTATCATGGCATAACCATGGAAACCACCACTGAGAAACTCGATGTATTCTGCACTCGGAGGGCCACGTCTGGCATTATACAAGCAGACCACCCATGATAACACCCGCCTTGTGTGTAAATGTGCTTTTGGAGTTGTCACTTATAAAGATTAAAGGAAGTGCAGCGTTAATAGTCACGCGGCGAGAAGGAAGATCTCTGATCCGAGGGCATGGCGGAGGTCCAGTTGCTAACACGTAGAAAGGCTGGCAGGAGAACTAGTCTGCGAACATGTCCAGCATCAAAGAGTGTCATGTCGTGACTTATGCATAATACAATAACAAGTCATGGCTTTGATTTTATGGCTTTTGATTTTTGTGTATTTGATAGGCCTGCCAGACATTAAAGCTATCCATCAAGAACTGCTGAAGCTACACAAGGCCTTTTCTTTTCTTTTCTTGTCCTTTTCCAGGACAGAGTTCAGCAACAGAGAACACCATGTGTTATGTACACTCTGCTGGACAGTGGTAGTCCTCTCGTGAAGGCTGTCAGTTATCTTCCAGGCCTGTCGTAATCTTTCTCCATGGCAACAGGCTGGTGCTGGGGCCTCCTTTATTTTTGCCAAACCATATTATTATTATGACTCAAAAATCATTCCCGCCATGGTAAATTATCTAAGTTGTAGTTCATCTTTGGTTTAATTCAGTTGTTCATGCATTATTCAGGGTCATGGTGGATCCTGATGCTATCCTGGGAACACTGAGAATGTGCAAGATGGGACGACACCCCAGAAGGAAAGTCAGTCTATCGCAGGGCACCATGCACACATGGATAGCCAATTCACCACCATGTTTTAGGACAGGGGTTCTTAAAGTATGGGTTGCATCGCGAGACCCTCCAGAATGGGTCGCGAGACCATGACAAAAAAAAATAAATTTTCTTAGAGAAAAAACATCACCCGCCCGCAACATTTTTACGGCACACCCCTCCCCGGACGGCACAATTTTAACAGCACGCGTGCAATCCCACCCCCTGGTCAGCAAAATTTAACAGCGCGCGCACACACACCCCCGTCGGCAAAATTTTAACAGCGCACGCGCGCACCCCCGTCGCCGAACTTTAAGAGCGCACCCCCCGCCAACATTTCACTGGGGGGGGGGTGTCGCGACATACCCACCGGACCTGAAAAAAAAGTTTAAGAACCACTGTTTTAGGAGGTGGGAGGAAAAGGTAGAACCCTAAGAAAACTCACAAGAACGCAAGGAGAACCTGGAGAACATGGCAGCTAGCAACCCAAGTTCAGAATGAAACCAAAACCCTGAACCTGTGAAGCAATGGTTTAACCCACTCCACCGTGATGTTCCACCAACATGCTGCAACTATTTCAGGGGCAGGGGTAGCTCATGGGTTTAAGATGTTGGCCTACTGACTGGAAGGTCGGGAGTTCAGATCCAAGCACCACCAAGCTGCCACTGTTGGGCCCTTGAGCAAGGCCCTTAACCCTGAGCTGCTCAGTTGTATAAATGTGATAAAAATGTAAGTTGCCAAATGACTGTAATGTAATTCTAAAGATTGTACCAAATGTTTAGTTTAGCACCTGACAGGGTTTGAGGGACTCTAGAATCTAAAACCTTACAACCAAAGACGTCCCTCTCTGAAAAAAAAGCTCCAAGCAGAATGTCTTAAGGAGGCCCTAACCCTTAACAACCCTGTTTTATTCACTGAAGAATGTGTTTTTTAAAAAATAAATGCAGTTCAAACAAAGCTGTGCTAACATTAGCATGTGGCTCCCATCCAAAGATCCATTAAGGAACCCTTAACAATCTAAAGCTCTATCAAGGATCCCTTTTTCTTCAAGTGTAACTGTTCAAACAAGTCTTTCGTTACCATTAAAATATGGCTCCCATTCAGTCTTTCCAAAGATCCATTGAGGAGCTTTTAGCTTTCTCTAAAAGTCTAGCTGCACAAACAAAGGTTTGTAAGCGTTATTATGTGGTTCCTATTTTGTTAGACCGTCCCAAGAGTCACTGAGGAACCATTAACCATCAAAAGATCTATCAAGGAACGCTTTTTCTCAAAAAAAAAAAAAAAGTGTAGCTCTTCAAATAAAGTTTTGTTATCATTACCATATTGTGCACATTCTGTTAGACCATCTCAAGATCCATTGAAGAACCCTTAAAGATGCAAAGATCCCATGAGGAACCCTTAACCATAAAGAGATTCATTGGGATCCATTAACCATCCAAGGATCTACTGAATAACCTTTTTTTTCCTCTACATGTAGTTGTTTAAACAAAGTTTTGTTAGGAATACCATTTGGCTTGCGTTTGTTAGATCATCTCAAGATGCCCTAAGGAATCCTTAACCTTCCTAAGAACCACTAAGGAGCTATCTACTGAGTTTTTTTTTTTCTTCTAATGAGCAACCCTAAACTGTCCAAAGATCCATCTTTTTTTCCCTAAAAGTGCTGTTCAGCATTACCAAGTGGCTCCAATCCTAAGACGCACTGAGGAACCATTAACCATCCAAAGATTTACCGAGGAACCCATAAGCATCTGAAGATCTCTCAAGAAACCGTGAAGGTGCATGGTTAATTCAGCATTCATTTTATTCGTCCTTAGTAATCGTCCTGCATGTTCAGCGCCGTACGGGTTTAAAGTACCGCATTGTGGCAGGGTTCGGATTTAATGAAAAAACAGAAGAGTCGAAAAACAGCTTACAGGTTTAGACCACGACCACCTTGGGTTGAAGTCCAAATAAAGCTTTGGAGTGCTACGCTGGTGCAGATGGTGTTATTTTGTGACATCACTACTGTTAAACCACGATGAACAGATGGAATTAGTATGTTTAGTTATGCAGGGGTGCAATTTCCCCCTTCTTGAACTATAAAAATGTAACGTGCCCCAAAGATAGGGACGATTGATGAGGCCATGTTGCAAGACACGCCTCCTGTTATCACAGCCTCAGACAACAGGCACCGAGGCCATAGGGAGCAAGAATCTGCATACTCAGGTTATCTAGGCTTCCTGCCATAATTATCGATTTTGTTCCGTGACCTGAGAGCATGTTTTCAGCAATTAGCGTAGCTGAATGAATATCAGGAAAGCAGCGATAAGCAGTGCAAATGTACTTAAAGGCGGGCGGGAGGGGGCTTTAGTGATTAGATTCCTGAGAGGCTTGTTTCCTGCTATAGATGCAGCTCATAGGTGAAATATTAACAAGAACATCGTTTCCGTGCTGCCTTTGATGAAGTTCACGCGGCTGCACGGTTGTTGAAAGTTCTAAAGAAATTGGGTCAAGGAAACAGTTGTAATACGCGGACTACAGATGCGTACGGGGAGCTTTCATGTACAAGACTTGAACACCTGTGAAGTAGATCTGTGGAAAAAAAGGTACAATAATCATCTCCACAAACATGGCTAGCCATTGCATATAGATATCTATTAGCATTTTCTATGCTTGCTAACTGTTTAAGCCTGTCTGCTATTAAATATAACAATGTTTCCTTAGATAACTACGTGAAGCGTTTTGAAACATGTTAACCTGGTTAGCATGCTAAGTGTAACTAGCATGATGACCAAGCTTGGTTGTTGTTTCTTAATGGACTTTGTACACCAAAAGCTGTTTTGTTTTGTCTGTTTAGTGGATGAACATTGGCTAATATGACTTGCTGTGAAAGGGTGAAAGAAAAACCCATATGGTTAAGGGGCAGTATGATGGTGTGGTGGTTAGCACTGTCACCTCACAGCAAGAAAGTCCTGGGTTTGATCTTCTGTGTGGAGTTTGCATGTTCCTCCCCATGTCTGTGTGGGTTTCCTCCGGGTTCTCCGGTTTCCTCCCACAGTCCAAAGACATGCACAGAGGTGATTAGGCTAATTGGCTACTCTAAATTGCCCGTCGATGTGAATTGAGTGTGAATGGTTGTCTGTCTCTGTGTGTTGACCCTGCGGTGGATTGGTGACCTGCCCACGGTGTAACCCCGCCTCTCACCCAGAAGTCAGCTGGGATTGGCTCCAGCTTCCCCCCGCGGCCCTGAACAGGATAAAGCGGCAGAAGCGGAGTGAGAAACATATGGTTAAGTTCATGCCAAATGATGCTAATGTACTGTAATGACAGTACAGCGTAATTTTCGATCCAAACCACAGGGTATGTTCAACATGTGGACTTTCACATGGTCGCATGATGGTGTTTCTCCACCTTCACATCCAGTGTTCCAGGCAGGGCCGGATCCAGCTCTTACTAACAGGGTGGGCCAAGAAGATATTTGGTGGGGGCCACACACACACACACACACATATCTATAGCTATATATACTCAGCAAAAAAAGAAACGCCCCTTTTTCAGGACTGTGTATTTCAACAATAATGTTGTAAAAATCCAA
>JAQLOM010000009.1:4031910-4044055 GCA_030068315.1 Chrysichthys thysi | reverse complement strand
TGTGTGTGTGTGTGTGTCCAGTTTTGTCATTCACAGTGCATCCAAAATGACCTTTCATATCTTTTGTTAGTGTATGAAGTGCCCCAAAGCACTTTTTGGTCAATAAATAAATAAACAAACAAATAAATAAGTCTAAAAAATGATTTATGGTTACGCGGTTATTCGCTTGGGGAAATTTTCTGGACCTGCTGGAAATCTAAAGCCCTTCTTTCTAAAAACAACAAAAAAAGTGCTTTTGAAACAAAGAAAATGAAAAACGGAGACATATTATTATCTACAAATTACACAGTAATAATGATATTAATACTGCTGCTGCTACTACTACTACTAATAATTATTATTATTGTTATTGCAGCTCTTGTAGCTGATTTGTCATGACGTGAACCCAGTGGTGCTCCTCATTGCTCTTGCTATTGTTCTGTGCCCCGTATGTGTGTTTTCTTACATAGCTGTGCCTGCAGTCGGTAGCCATATCATTTCTGTACAGTTAAAGATCTCAATTATGCTTCATGCATGCATTGACTTTGTTTTTTTGTTTTTTGTTTTTTTGGGGGGGGTTCAGGTTTTTTGTTTTTTGTTTTTTTTTTTGGAACATTCGTGGTGAAACTTTTGAGTAAAGCGGTGTGATTAATCGTACCGATCTGGCTGTGTGCTGGCTTCCGAGTCATTAACTTCAATTCCTGCGCTACTCAGGCTTAATTATTTGTATATTATATATTCTGTATTTGGGCCGTGAAGCGTAAAGTGTAGTTCCTGATCGGTTAATTGAATTAATGTATGATTTAACATGTTTCAACTGACGGGTAATAAATGTAGGCTCGCTCATGGCTTCGTGGGAACACATTCTGCTCTTTGCTTTCTATACTGGAATTAGCGCTTAGCACGTTTCTCGAGAGGTCCTGAGCTCAGGCGACACTGTAGGATCCTTGAGCGACATTACTGAGGCAGTTAGATGTTCCAGAGCGCTGGGACGTTGAGATTCGTCCCCCTGTGATTACAGAGTACGACTGTTTCCTGCACTTTATCAGACTGCTTGATATTTGGGTCGGAATATGTTTTATTTACAGCAATTACGCCTATACAGGAATCAGAACATCCTAGGCAGGTTTCAGCCAATGTAATGGTTTTATTTTTTCCCCCCTCTACCTGTTCTCATCAATAATTCAGAATGAAACTTGTGTTGTGTTTTTAATGCTGGCTATGGCGGCCTCAAATCTGCACGCTCGTGTTTGTTAACTTTGCATTAATCTCCCCCATCGTGCTCGACACGGTTTTACGTTTCGCCTCTTTGTGCTCCCGTGATGCTCCAGAGTCAAGTTTCTGTGCCTGGTACGTTCCAGATGTCACGTTAAGACACGAAACCTTCATGTCTTCATTCTTTCCATTTAAAGGAGAAGCCGCAGGGACCTCTAGGTTCGAGAGTCGATTGTTATCTGGGTAAACACTTTCAGTCATCTTCTTGACGACTCGAAGAGACAACGTAAAGACCCTCTCCTCCCATTGAAAGCCAGTTTGCTAAATCTCTACCCTGGCAAATGTTTGACAGAGGCTTAAACTCTCCCCGAGTAGAGCGCTCAGATACGTCCGGTGCGTGTTTGGGGTTTTTTTGCACGCACAGCGCAGGTGGCCGACTTTTGCTGATCTTGTAGTTGTGACGATCACAAAGGGAATGCAATTATGGCCGACCAAATCCAGGACACCGACGTGGTGGTGGTGAGGGCTGTGTGTGTGTGTGTGTGTGTGTGTGTGTGTGTGTGTGTGTGTGTGTGTGTGTGTGTGTGCGTGCAGGGGGTTAGGTTTACACAATGCTCCTGTTGTCCTGTCGAATTCCATTTCATCCTCCCAAACCCCGACAATGCATATGAAATTGAATATGAAAATGAATCACTGCTGAGCTAAGACCATTAAAAGCCCATCACCAGGATGGATAATACCGTATTCGCGTGGAAAAACCGAACGGATTCCAGAAGGTTTGCATCGTCAACGCGTTAACATGGGAAAGGAAGAAGGCAGCCCAGCTCCGGTTTCTGAAGGACACTGCAGGATGACATAATCCCTCCATTCCAGACCCAGTGCCACTGAGAACGAAGGAAACATGAACCAGGTCGCTTCATGTCCATTAAGAAGTCAATATTCACAGAAAACATTGTTTGCACCTAATTAATGGGCCGTGTGGTGGTTTGGTTTGGCTTTATTTCTCACTCTGTCTTCCTTTAGGAAAAAAAATCCGAAACGGAAAATCAAGTCATTCGGGAATCGCTCGGATTCTTGAACCTCCACCGCTCTTGTAACTCTGAAGATACCTCTTGCTCCTCCTCCCCTCCCTGCTCCTCAAGCTTTTCCATCACCCCTCTAATTTCCCCCTCACTATACACTTGTTTTAATCAAGCACACCAAATCCAGCTTACAGTGGACTCAGAAATCGAAGTGCTCAATCCCAGGTTGTCTCGGTGCTCTCCTGACACCAGGGTCGCAGCTTGGCGTGGAGAGAGCAAAGAGACAGAGAGAGAGAATAAACCAAGGTAGATCCAAAAGTACAGCGAAATAACCAACATTTCAGGTAGAAACGTCGGAATTCGAAAGAACTCCACGTCAAAGGCGAGTCAAGAGAGAGTCGGAAGGGGTGGAGAGCATTTCCATCCAGCTCTCGGGAATCCTCCCTGGAAACTCGTGACAGTCTCCCCGGCACCCCGATGGAACGGCGCGAAGGATTCGGGCCCGCGCAAGGCCGGCTGTCTCTTCGAACATGCAGATCCTCCGTGAAATCTGAATACGCCGAACGTGTGCAAATGGTTCTTGTAAAACATATTCAGGCCCTCACTGACTCAGTGCTAAGCTATGGCTTCTGGATAGATCTGGGTCTTTTTTTATTATTTCTTTTCTTTCTTTTTTTTTTTTTATTCTGTGGGAAGCATCAGGGCAAGCCGCGCACGTAACGTTCCAGACAAGGGCTCCTTGTTTGTCCCCGGAGCTCAAAATGACCGCAGAAAAGCCGAACCGAAAGCCCCAGAGCCTCCCGAGTCGGTCATAGCATGAGTTCACTTTTTCCGCTCTTCTTTTCCTTCTCCCGCTTTCTTTTTTTTCTTTGGGATTTGCCCTCTGAGCTTTGTTTACGGAGCCTGATTGCACTGGAAATATTCCCACCGCGAGGACACGCACACAGTGTAACGGTCTGTAAGTGTAAGACCGTCTGAATGTTATTGCTATCATTTTATTCCTCCAGCTACTTCCCTCATTGCAGAGCGTCGGCGTCTCGAAGGCCCTGCTAAGGTTACAGGCAGCGCACAAAGGCGGCATTGTGCGCCGAGAAGACGCAACCACACACTGACCTAGCCTAGGTAATTCCCTCAGGACGACATGATGTAGGGCCATTTTTATTCGCGGGGCTGGGAGGCCACGCTTAGCGCAAAGAAGGAAGTGGCGTCATCGGACATTTCTGAGCCCGGTGTCCTCTCTCTGTCTCTCTCTTTCTCTCTCTTGCTTGTTCTGCCTCCCTCTGCGAGCGTGAGTGAGCGTGGCTCGCTCGTCCCCATGCTGAGAAGGTGTTCTTTCTTTTTTTTCCTTTTCTTCGGGTTTTTTTTTTTTCGGTGATAATTACTGTGAATTGCAGCTTGCCGAGGTTGCAAGTCCCTGTCCTGACGTCACGCAAGCATCACTCGATGCAAGAAACTAGCCGCGCCCCCATCCAGCTGTGCAGGTAGGTTAGCCAGCCATAGGCAAGCCCCGTGACAGCTGCCTCCTCCTTTTGCGCGGGTCTTTGTTGGGGAAGGAAGAAAAAAAAATCGGAGCCGAGAGAAGGACCGAGTGCAATTAATCACCCACTGTCACCGGCGTAACTACAGGGAAGGCATCAAAGTGCAAGCCTTCAGTTCTATTAGCAGTCCATTAGCGGAGGCCGGCACAAGTACCAACACTTCACGCGAATTCCAGTGCAGAAGTGAGTGACCTGTCTGTCAACGCTGCCAATAGCTCTCTCCGTAATGACTCCTCTTTCTTCATTCATACACACCAAAGTACAAGCGCGGCCTGTTCTTTTTTCGTTCTTTCTTTCTTTCTTTCTTTCTTTCTTTCTTTCTTTCTTTCTTTCTTTCTTTCTTTCTTTCTTTCTTTATTTCGAGAGTGCCGCTACATGAAACAGGTCTGTGCTGTTCTCAGTGCCGAACGCCCCTGGACGTGAAATCCCAACCTGAACAGTTCTTTGTGGGTTTTTTCTTCTTCTTCTTCTTCTTCTTCTTCTTCTGCTTCTTCCTCACGCGGGATCTTCAGAGCCCGCTTACAGGCACGGATCAGAGGAAGGTAATTGACGGTTTTGACTCCGCGTGAAGAGGGTAATTGTGAACAGGATGTGGCGAGAGACGCGAGAGGTATTACCATTTTAAGAGGCCTCTCAAGATCAGTGTTTCTCGTTTGTAGACAGTTCACTCGAGTCACTGGTTTTTCCACGAATGGCGCCGCATATAGAAAACACGTTTATTACCTGCGATTTATTATTTACAGACAAGACTAAGGCGTATAAGGCTCAGAGCAGGGTTCGGCGACGACGCTATCACTATGATGATAGGTCACAGCGCAGTGTGCTCGAGCGTAAACCCACTGTTATATTCTAAAATAAAATAAAAAAAATTAAAAAACCCAAACAAATAAAAGCGACCTGCACGCAGCGTGCGTTCATATTGCGGATTGATAACTAATAAGAAACGGGCTGAACAGGGTTAAGAGCATGCCGCGCGTTGCTTTGTCGCAGCCTGAAGTGCCACCAAAACAAGCGTTATGCATTCCTTCTGTCCGTCGCGTCCTCCGAGGGCACTCTCGCTACGCAATCTTTCAAGATGTCTACAGGGATTGCATTACTGAGTGCCACAGAGTGGTGTTAAAAGCAATTTGTTCTCCAGCTCACCTCACTGAACTGTCCCAAACCTGCTTAATGCACAGAGATAACACACCTCACTAGTTCCCTTTCGCAGACATCTGACGTGCCCTTCAGTCGCTTTTTTGGGGGGGGGTGTTAATTTAGATCAGTATCTTTAATAAGAAGCTTTGCACTAAGTGTAGATTATTAATTAATTAATTAATTAATTTTTTTTAAAACACTAATGAGTTGCACTTGAGTGCCGGCCAAATTGAGCCTTATTGTCTGGCTTCATGTTGCATACAGATCAGGGGAGTAAACCTCAGACGATCCCACGATACGATTTAAATTCACACAGCGGCGAGACGTTATTTGCGGCTTCCCGTGAATCCGCTACGATACGGTGCATTCCGATTCAGTTTAGCCAACGAACCATGTTGAATAGTTCAGCGCTGTTAATACATTTGTACCAAGTTTTAGATGCACGCAGGGTTTAGAGAACTGGGTGGGGTTTTTTTTTTGTTTGTTTGTTTGTGTTGTTTGCTTTTCTGGATGCTCAGATTGCAAAAAATAAATTAATAAATTAGAAATAGAAATCGATGTACAGGTAGTCCTCAAGTTTCCATGGAGATGCGTTCGGCCACACCCTTCGTAAGTCGAAAACATCGCAAGTCGAACCACTGCGTTGAACCACTTAGCCTGGTATAGCTAGCTTAGGTATCTCAGCCTAGCCTCACTCTCTCCCGCAACTCATGGAGTTACCTTGTGTATCGGTGTACTGTACAGTGCATCACTGCGGGGGTTTTTGTGTGTTTCAAGAGCTCATTTTAATTCAAAAGCATGTGTTCTACAGGAAAAGAATCCTGGGTAGTCTAGGCTAAGCTGGGCTAAGCTGGGCTGAGATAGCTAAGCTAGGCTAAGTGGTTCAACAGTGGTTCGACGTACGATATTTTCGAGTTACGATGGGTGTGGCGGAACGCATCTCCATCGTAACCTGAGGACTACCTGTATACAAAAGGCACTTAGGATGACAGCGACGCCCCGTTTATCGCGGGAGTTACAGTGCAGACCCACCCGCGATAAGTGAAAATCCATGATATAGAGAGACCATGTAAAAAAAACATTTTTATAGCTTACGCCTTAAAATCGCCCTCCCACACGCTTTAAACCCATTTAAACGTATTAAAACCCACTTTTAAACACATTGTAAACATATCTGAGGCGTATCTGGATGTTCTATCCGAGATCGCGCCATGTTAGCAGCAGCCAATCAGAGCCCAAGAGAATGACAAGCACGCTCTGATTGGCTGAGTTTCCTTCTTCAGCCAGTAACGTTTTTCGTGACGTGATACGCGAGACTCTTGGTCTAGGCCTGTAGCAGGATGTTTTATGATTTATTATTTTGCTTAAATATTCATTATTTTATGCACAAGTTTTACCACATTTTTGTTTATATATATGTATGTACGTTCTAATTAATACATTATGATATTGTTATTAATATTTCAGCATAGAAAACAGATCACTAGACTCCGCAGATTTCCGCCATAGAAAATGGGACACGTTCTCCAAAACAATCCGCGACATAGCGGGGGCCGCGAAAGGTGAACCGCGATATAGCGGGGGATCACTGTATTCTGACGAATTAAAAAATCAATCAATCAATCAATCAATCAATAAAATGGTGTGTGTTTACAGTGTTATAACATGGCTTTATTCAAGCAACTGGATAGCCTACTATGTAGCTTAAAATGCTAATACCAGAACCTAAAGCTCGTAAAACCTCATTATAAAAGATAAAACAGGACCGCCAAGGCACCCGTGCCCATTGAAGCAATTGAAAGTGCACAGCGCGAGGAACATCAGCCGAACGGAGCGCGTTAAATGTTTCTAGCAGTGTTTCAACGCGGCTCTCAGGCAGCTGAACGAAGCGTTCACGTTGCCAACAATGCTAACATGCCGCCTTAGTACTCATGTGGATGGAGTAGGAGACTTCTTTAACAAATACACACCCGGCTGGAAACCCGAGAAGTGTCCTATCTATATCAGTCTATCAGTGTGGGTCCGCAGGACCCCCACCCCCCCCACCCCCCAGCTCTGTTATCCTTCAGCCCTGCCGACGGAAGATGAAAGCATAGCACAGATAAATGTTTGCGCTTTCCTGTTTTTATGGGGCTTAAATAAAGACCATACATTTGTTCCACTACTTTGAGGTTTTTTTTGGGGGTTTTGTGTGTGTGTGTGTGCTCCCCATCGTCTAAGTTCTGCTTTCCATTAAGGGCACGGCACAGGTCTGTGATGATAAGAGGACAATGATGGTGCCCCTACGGGGCCGGACCCTAAAGTCAGGGCTGTAGAACGGCGATTGTGAGTCGGGCGTTTTGCGCACGTACAGGCCAGTCTCCGATGGATAATGTCGTGTAATTAGAGCAACCCTGCCTTAGGGGGTGGGCCTGTTTGGGCTGATTGTACTCCATGTACTGCGCAGAACCTCAGGCCTCTCGCTTATTACTGCCAGCAGGTGCTTTATGGGGAATGTCAGAGCCGTTTGGGGGGAAATGCTCGGT
This sequence comes from Chrysichthys thysi, assembly GCA_030068315.1. NCBI lineage: Eukaryota > Metazoa > Chordata > Actinopteri > Siluriformes > Claroteidae > Chrysichthys > Chrysichthys thysi. Next base: position 4,036,639 of record JAQLOM010000009.1, on the reverse strand, counting down.
TAACTTTTGGGGCGAGGTAAATGAGGAGAGAGGCTCTAATGTTTAACAGGCCTCCCGTGAGACGTGTGTGTGTGTGTGTGTCGCAGAGGTTACACTGAGGGTCTGCTCGGGCTTCTTCTTCTAAACTAAAGACCCTGCATCTGGACTGTATCACTTCCCAGCCAGAGATAAAGCGTGGCTGTCGCGTCCCCATGCCCGTCTCCTCCAGAACGAGGCCGGATGAAGATTCACAAATCTTCCAGAATCGATTTTTATAATTCCGTTCATAAATCTCATTCTCGGTTCGTGTTCGGAAACAGATCCTTAAACCACTCGCGCAGGCCATTTGTAGAAGACTTCACTAAACGTGCGTCAGAATGTAAACGTTTCATTTTTTTTCCCAGTCCCCCCCGTCCCCCGTCCCCCGTCTGGTAAATGAGGTGCTAAATTAGAGGCACATTGTGCGATCAATTCTGTGCACGCAAAAGTGCCGAGAGGATGCGAAAAAAGCTCGTGAACAGCGTTCACTTCACGCTGCACTTCCCTTTATCCTTAATTCATGTTTTCTCACATCGTCCGCGCATTCCCGTTCCTGCCGCCGCCACGTTCTCAAACAGAAAGTCTAAACGAGAGTCTGGAGAGCCATGTGTTTACGGTTCTGCCTTTACACCGCGACTCCCTAATTTGCTTTTCTTTTTTATGTTTCGCTGAAATCCCCTCGTGTGTGTGTTTTTTTTTTTTCCCCTCTCTCCCACATGTGTTCATCCCGGGTCTGAAACGCTGCCCTTTCTTTTTTCAACCCGGGCATTATCTTTGCTGCGGTGGCATTTTTGTGTGTCCGCGTCTCCTGCAGACGTACGTCGGTAGCATGTTTGCTAAGCCCGTACTCAGCACATTTCAGCTCAGCCACATCCCCACGTTTCACGTCTCCAGGGCCTGAGGAGCTGGGAAGTAAGCGCTTAACTGGGCCATGCTCGCCGGGGCTAATTTTACAGGCGCCTGGCCGACAGTCGTGCTCTAGCTACCGCGTCCCCCTAATGAAGGCTTTCTGCATGACCTGCCACAAGCCGTACCCATGGAGATGTGCGTATCACTTCAATCCTGCAGCCGTGCTCATCCCGTAATGGGACCCAGGGTCGCTGCTGGCCGACGCGAAGCCTTCGTGGAGAGAGTTAACTGCCGTTAATCACAGCTGAGCGTAACAAGGAGAGTTTACAGTGACTGGGACGCTGGTAATTGTGACCTTCGCTGCTGCTAGAGGTAACATTAAATCCGAGGCCGGAATGGGGAGGATGTGCTGTCCCCGTCCCGTGATTACGTCTTGAAGGAAATTAGTAGCCGGAGAAGAATCCAGAAGGCTATGAAGACCGTCACTAAACTGTACTAGTTTACCAGCCCTCAGAAGGACCTCTGACCATAAGGGGAAGTGGATAAATAATAAATCCTGTCCTAAAGTACTAATCTAATGGATATGTTGAGCCTTGTGTAAAGTTGAGAGTCAGCAGTCTGCAGCCACTGGACGGGGACAGATAGCAAAGTCTTTTTCACCCCCCCTTTTCTTTATGGACTCAGAATAGCAAGCAACCGTCTGCAATCATGTGTGCGATAGCTTCTACCTCCCTGAAGTGCTCTCTATTTGCCGCACATGCACGTCTTTCTATTTAATATTAACTGGCTTTTTTTTTTCCTTCCTCAGAAACGCGGTGTTTTTCAGTCAGGGGTCATAAAGTTGGCCGTGTGAGGCGGAACACACGAGCCCCGCTAGCTGATGTAAACTGATATGCCATTATGCCGCGCATTAAACATCCCCCTTGCCATTCTTCAATCTAGGGAACCTCGCGTTCCCAGGAAAGGGGCTGCCTCTTTCGGACTGGCAAAAAAAACCCGTCCATTCGCAGGCCCGACCCGTGGTAGGGCTTGCCCTTCCAGGGAGTCGTCAGATTTGAATTACAGGTCACGAACGCACGCCTTCGGTAGCCGTGCGCATAAATTTGGGCTCCACGCACCTCTCGTACGCCTCTCATTCGTGCGAAAGGGCGTCGGTAAATCTCGCCGTCTTTGCCGTTTCAATAAAACGTCGAAAGTCGGCCTCTTCCGGGCGCATTCCGCGTTTTACCAGAGTTATTGCAGCGGTTTATTGCGCAGACCCGTGCCAGCACTGACGAGCCTCGCCAGCAAAAGCACCTCTTTGGTTCGTCGGAGGAGGACAAGAGGGATGAAGGGGAATCGAGGAAGGGAAGGACGGCGAGAGCACAGGCGGCTCGTGAATTACCCATAATCCCTGGAAGAAAGCACAGATTCCGACACATTAACCACAGCTATTGTGGGCCACTTTGTTTCTGGTGCTCTGCTTTGTTTCCTGCAAAACAACCTGATAGGGGGAGAGAGAGAAAAAAGAAGAAGCAAAAAACAATACAGAAAAGGCGTCAGCTCAGTCAGCAAAAGCGAGCATGTATTCACTGGTGGCAAATGTAACGTTTCTCTTCTCTCCTCTTGTCATGTGCAAATGATTTTGCTTGGAAATCCGATCTCTTTTGTGCTGCTTTTGGGGAGACTGTAATACAAGGGGCCGACTGTTGCGGTCCGTGGCACGATTCGTCATTCTGGCAGTTGTTTCCACAATGATTGGATTTCAGGGACGTGGACTCGTGAAATATGGGCATAACTATTTACATTCTAAGGCCCAGAGCTTTTCCTCTGTTTCTTCTGTTTGCTTTAAGAAGCACTCGACAGAACGCAGGGTTAATTTCAGGAACGACGGACGAGCTGTAAGACCTTGGGGGTGTCCGACGCCGATGAAAGTCGGCGAAAAAGAAAAAAAGGGGGGGGGAGTTCTCAGTAGACGTGGCTGGTCGTGCAGATGTTTGCTCGGGACGTTAAAAGTGCAACGGTGGCCACTGGGTCAAAGGAAAGGACAGCGAGGCTTGGCATTGTAGGAACAGGCCAAGAAAAAAAATTGGGTTGTGTTGATATTCCAAGTTTAATTTCAACACTTTAAAAAGGGCAGTTTCTGGGAAAACAGTGACCGTTTTTCAAAGACGCGCCCTGTACTCGTCCAACTCGCGTCCAATCAAACGCTCTCTGGGACGCACACGTGTGAGCCGTGCTGGCAAAATGAGCCGGAACGCGCATAGGATAATTATGAGCTAAGAGGCAAAACATGGTTTCGGTCGGAATGAGATTTTCTCAAAAATGAGTCCATAAAGCCCTCATTTATTGATCCCCAAGTGGGGAAGTAACAATAACTCACTTTGGAAAATTTCCTCATTCTGAATCATTCTGCCAACCCGGGTGACATATAACCAATCTAACAGTATTGCTCAACAGTCCCTACTAGTTAGTATTCGAACGTGGGTCATTTACTCCTGCATGTTTATTTCCCTAACAATGACTTTCCGTGTGTTACAAAGCCATTTCTGAGTTCCGTTAGACCAGGAGCAAAAACGTGCCGTATCTCGAACGCCGTCGAGTGTTCTGGAAATGTTACTTCCTGTTTCAAAAGGAAATGCGTGAACATACGGAATGAAATCACAGCTCTCAGGCCGTTTCACGGGCACTTTAAAGGGAAAAAAAAAGGAAGAAGTAAGTCTATGTGCCGATGAATCCCTATGCACAGTTATGCGAGCTTTCTAATTCCTCAGGCTACGTCTGAACATCTCATCTCCTCTCCCCTCCCCACTCCTCTCCCAGTCTTTTTCTGTCACTTTTTCTGTTAGCTTTTATCTTCCTGGAAATCTCACCAAGACGTTACAGACAGAGCGGATTTTATTTTTTTTCCACAGTTATCCTGAAACAATATCCTCACAAAGCCCTAGCAGCTTGGCCCAACTCCATGCCCTCCGTTCCAAAGTGGTCTCTGGTTTTTACGAAAATTACATCCGGTCCCGTAATCTGCAAACGACGATGCCGATTTCAGGCGGCGAAACTTTATACCGTTGCGCTCGCGTTCCCGGGCCATATTGTTATGATTACACGTGTGGGATGATGGCCTCGCTTTTATGCGAAAACAGTATCCCCATTTTCTGTAGCGCTTCGCCTGTGGAGGAAAAAGAGAGAGCTTTTTTGCCCGAGCCACTGTGGGATAAAATTGCTGCTCCCGTTTCTCAGCGAGATATGCTACAGATGAGGATGATAATGATTTGCTAACTAGCACCACGCGCTGCAGATTTCAGCGAGCGCCCACGTCTCGTGAGGTGAAACTTTTCAGCTTAGTAGTAAAATCTTGGTAATTGATTTGGACCGCAGTGTGGCTAGTTATTCAAAGTGTCCCTTCTTCTTTGAAATAATGGTTCTGGAGTGCAGATTATGTTTGCCTCTGCAAACCAGCTTCTTTTGAAAGAGAAATATGAATGTAGGCCATATGCAGATTTCTGCATCTTATGTTTTAGCGCTGAAATCACGTTGGGTTTCGAATCATTTTTCCTCGTAGTAGTACAGTTGACCCCGGCTTAATTCGTCCCGAGACTCTGTTCACGACCCGATTTGTTTTCGCGATCTGAATCAGTGTTTCCCATTGAGATGAATGGAAATACAGTTGACGTGTTTCAGCCGCCAAAAGCATGTTTTTAAAGTGTATTATGGGTTTATGTGTGGCCATAAAACATAGAATAAAATGTCAATAATCTTAATTATAGAAAAATAAACCTAAATGAAATAAACAGATGATTTTAATTCACGTTCCCTTTGCGGTGGAGACGTAGTCGCTGGCGTAGGTGGACGGTGGCGGAGGGATATGGTGGCGCTTCTCATG
>JAQLOM010000009.1:4016306-4026973 GCA_030068315.1 Chrysichthys thysi | reverse complement strand
ATAATACACATGGAATTCCCGATGACGCTTTTATGAACCGATGGAAAGCAAGTTTCCAAACCCCATTAGACGTAAACAAAAGTGGCTAGTTGCTAGGCGGTCATTTTTTGTCTGATTTCAGCAAACCATGCCTCATTTTGAAGGTCTTTAGACGGACAATGTGAAAGTAACAATAACTCATTATGCCAGCATGGGTTACACACATACACACACACATTTTATATATATACATATTAGGGTTGCACCGATACCGATACCAGTATCGGGTATCGGGCCAATACTTTGCTAAAATACTCGTACTCGTTCATAAAGTGCCGATACCATGAACCAATACTCCTATTTCACTGATTGCTTTACTAGGCAGGTGTGATTTGTTGTCCTACCTGAATTCAATCGCTAGGGGGAGACAATGAGTCAGAAAGTTAACGGAGATGCCATCAAGAAGTTAGTGTGACTCACCATGGAACCGGGCTGTGTGCTTAACTTAGGTACATGCGTATTTTTGCTAATCGCGGCGGCTAATCTGACCTTAACTCTGTTCCGGAATTTTCTGGTTGCGCAATCGCAGTAAAACCACTCCGATTGGCTGGGTTACAGGTTAGGGAGCCTAGCATGTTAGCTATGCAGCACTTTGTCTGATGTGAGGACACTGACTTGCTGTTTAGCCGTGCAAATTAGCATACATACGCACGTACCTATGTAACTTACAGAAGGCCGTTTTTGTTAAAAGCAGAATGATTAGTTTACTGTTGGCCTGGAATAGCCTTCTGTTAATCTTTTTTGTATTTAGCTTATTGTACTCTGCAAAAGAGAAAATTAAACCTGCCTCCAAAGTGATAACACTTTCATGGAAATCCAATTTAAGAAGTATCGGTATCGGCGAGTACACAAATAAAAATACTTGTACTCGTGTCGGTTTGGAAAAAAGTGGTAAAAGTGAGGCTAACGTTATATAATTAAAAAAAATTTTTAATTTATTTTATGCTGTCTCACCTAAAATGAAATTCGAGAGCAAGTCAAAGGAGCAACAAAAAAAAAAAGATCAAAATGCAGACGTTCCATCGGAGCAACTCGGCTTGTGACTTGTGCTTGAAGATGTAGCGTGTAGCATGAATAAAGTTAGATGAGCTACTGCTAAGTTGTTGGGTTTTTTTTAAACCGCAAGTCTTCTTTTTTTTTATCAAGAGACAAGAGAGAAATGAATGAGGAAGAAGCTGGTTGTCGGACAGCTCTGAGCCCTGCACAATGGCTGCTTTTGTTTCACTTGCGATAACATAATGGAGCCCCAGGTACTAGGCTCGCCGGCAGGAATCGGTTTTCACCATGTGAGGCGTAGTGAGATTTAATGTCCCATGTAGCAGAGCGAGGAAAGTCACATGGTCTTTTCACACACTTCCCGTCTTTCCATTGCTCAGCCTTTCGGACGGGAACAGGCACACGTAAACAGACCTGTTTTTCTCGCTACGCGCATCTCTTAAACACATTAAGCTCCGGCAAGGCGCTGTGTTTTCTGTTGTTTGTATCAATTTGCCTGGTTTCCATTACATATGACTCTACCCACGGTCCACTCTGGGGAGGCTGACATACTATACGCTACCACAAAAGTCACTCTGCAATCAGGGTCTGTTTACCAGCTCCAGGTCAAGATGCTCTTGATGTCGTTCCCCCGGCTCCCAGGCTTTGTGTGTATACTGCAGGGCATACACAAGCCCTCTGTCATGCGCCGGCCCGGCTCGGTTGAGAAACAACGAGGTTAAGCGGTTGCGTAAGGTCAGGGCGAGTCGTCTCTTCAGCCTTCTCTCGTTCTGTAAATAAGAGTGAAACAAGCGGCCCTTCATCAGCTTTTAACGCCCCATGGGCCTGGCTCCCGTCCACCCCATTACCTCGGCCCACTGTTTGTTCTTCCATTCCAAATATTGTTTTATCACTTTGAAGAAAAACAGCAAACAGGAGCGAGGGTATCTTGAGGGCCTGGCATTTAAGGGCAGAGCAGCTCTTCCAGGCTCCTAGTTATATGCAGAGTAGCCATTCAATCACATACACACACAACTCTGAATCAGGCTTCTGATGCTGACTGGCGCTGACGTAAACAGTGTAGCCTTTCACAGCCTTTTCCCGCTTATAATTAAGTTACCGAAACACTCCCACCGCCCCGATGTTTATTTTCCGAGCCCGCCTTCCACCGGGTCTGGAAAAGCCACAGAAAGACAGGGGGAGAGCCTAAATAGAGAGAAGAAAAAGGGAAGAAAGAGAACAGGGTGTGAGGGGGGAATTAGAAAGACAGAGAGAAAGAGAGAGAGAGCCCCATTGAACTTTCCTAGTCGAGCGCCCCTTCTGCGCCGCCACAGAAGAGGAGAGTTGACACAGCAGAGCCAGGCACCGGCTCTCGCAAAGTTATCTGACCCCAGTGTGCTGACTCGAAGCCCCTCAATTCTTGTCGTTCTAAAACAGAGCAAACAGCTCTTGTGGGTGTAACCAAGAGGAAGAGAGAAAGCAAAAAAAAAAAAAAAAATCCAATACTGCAGGCAAGCTGGCGCCTCTAGAGCCTGTCATCTGTAATGCTCCCAAGAAACCCACTATGTCATAAAATAATTGTGGGAAGACTTGTGGAGTATTTATATAGCGCTTCCTGGAAACAAACGAGAGACAAATGGCTTGAGTGTCCAGTCATAATGCCTGGAGAGTCCAGTAGTGGAGGTAGCATTTTCCAGTAGAGTCATGCGTCATGTCCGGGAGTCGATGCTGAAATAATTATTACGTAAACAGCCTGATTAAGTTTCTGCAAGCATTCCTAAAAAAAAAAAAAAAGAAAAGAAAAAAAAACCTTAAGGCAGGACACTGAGTCTCCCATGTGTCTGAAAAGACCTTTTTTCACCTACTTGGCTAAGTTGGAAGGTAGTGAAACAAAGCACGATTGACCCTAGAAAAACATCAAGTCTTGGCCAAAATGAGATTTTCTCAAAAATGAGTCCATAGAGCCGTCATTTATTGATCCCCATGATAAAACAGTAAGAAAGGCATCAGACCCAAACTACTTTTATTTTGAAGGTTTTGTTCATTATGGTCATTCGTACGTCTTCATTAATTAGTCCTTTGTCGTAACATTCCACGATAAAGCCGTGTTTTTCACCGCACGTTCGCGGCGAGACGGGGAATCCCCCCGACCCATATTTGGCATCGTCGTGAAGCGTCGTTCCTCTACTTCCTGATAATACACATGGAATTCCCGATGACGCTTTCATGAACCGATGGAAAGCGAATTCCCAAACCCCGTTAGACGTGAACGAAAGTGGCTATTTGGTAGGCGGTCGTTTTTTGTCCGATTTCAACAACCCGTGCCTCATTTCGAAGGTCTTTAGACGGCCAATGTGGAAGTAACAATAACTCACTTTTGTAAATTTCCTCATTCCGACTCATCTTGCCAGCACGGGTCACAATTGTAGCACAATCCTCATATCCCATTTTGTATGTGTTGTGTATAAATATCCCATCTTGTATGTGTTGTGTGTAACGTTAGCCAGTTTAGCTAGCCAGCTAGATTAGAAAACTCACCGTGGAGGTGGCAAGCCACTTGCTTTTTGTTTTATAGACTTGTATAATACACAATATAATGAAAATGTAACTCAAACAGGCTCCATAAATAAAGCGGTAAATGACTTTGAACGCCGTCTTGCCTGTTAATTCCGGCAATGCAGTGAGTACAAGAGCTTAATGTTTGGGAAAAACTAAAAAGGTCTAATGTTACTGGCGCCTCTAAGAGAACGCCTGGCCCCAGCCTGCCCCCCTCGTTGAAATGGTCCAGAACCGCCAGTTGATTTAATATCTTTCTCCTGCCTCCTGCTTTGTCCTGTCAGAAGCATACTGTCTGCTCTGTCCTTTTCCTTTTTCACCATGATAAGGTTCATTAATTTATCATAGCGCATACACTACAGCCACAGACCACAAAATAAGCATTATCGATGCATTCGGAGAGTACGCCTTCAGTAATGTATGTGTTTACGCACCTCTACGTGACCTCTGTAGTCCTCCCCTGCTCCACACTCCACTGGGCCGTCAGCCTTAATTATCACCACCATTTACCTATCTGGCCACATCGGGATTGCGGATAGGGCTCTAACGTTTACTCGCTCTGACATGAGTCCATACTGTGGGCGAGTTATTGTGCTATGCTAGGTCCTTTTCACGCGGGCTGTGTCCACAGGGACGGCATGATTACGGTAGTTTGCGGTCGCAATCACTCACTCGGCGAGCCCCCACCTTGACCCACTGTCATGAATGTGGGGCTTTGTGAGGAGAGCTTATAGTTTTTCGTTTAATCTCCGACGTGGACGGAGATATGACTTCATTAGGTTGACGCGTTGAGACGTGGAACCAAAACATTGTTCCATCATGCGTAATGCGGATAAACTGTTCAGAGGTGCTTTAGGTTTCCGAAGGGCCTCGGTGAAAGCCGGACTAAATGGGCCCGGCGACAAAAACGTGGCGACGAGAAGACCGTCATTAAGGAACCTACTGCTGTAAAAGGTTAAGAGCGGTTCATCCCCGGAGATTGTACTCGATTAGTTTCCACTGATTAACTTCTAAGTTCCCTTTGCCCTGCCATCGCCTCCTGTCTTACCTAGCTTAGATGAGATGTCTCAGCCAGCAGCTCCGTACAGCCATTGTTGATGAATTATAGTTGACAAAGCTCCAGTCCTGTTGCCCTCCCACCCTCGTTCTTCTGCCATTTGCTTTAAAGAAAGTCTTTAAAAGACCTGTTAGGACAGCTCGGGGAACAGCACATTCAGACAGGATATAGCTTCCCCAGGAGTCCGCTGATGCCAAGCCAAGGTGATAGTTATCCTGGGGAAAAGGACATTTCAGGATGCTGCCAAAAGCCTTGTAGCTTTAAGGTAGGAGTTCCCATCATTGGGGACAGAGCCCTTGGGAGAATGAAAAGCCCTGAGAAGCTTTCATGAATTCCTTGTCAAGGGCAAGGCAGCGCTGAAGTTCGGAAAGCGCAGCACCATAGCTAGGAGTGTGCAAAAGGGGTGCTTGAAATTAATTAGAGCTGATGTTTGAACTGTGTGGAGCTTGCAGTGGTACTTCAGTGGTTGCGGCTTTTAAAAACACCTCTCATGAGGTGAGAAAAGGAGCACTTTCTACCTCTGAACCTGCTAATCTTTGGAAAGTCAAAAAGGAAAATGTTGCTATATGGTAGCCTCAGACCTACTAATTTGTACCTCTGATTACACCTTTAGAGTGCTTTCACGGCCGAGGTAAAGTTCACACAAAGAGAACCTCCAGCTTAAAATAACGGAGCTTTTAATAGTGCCGCAGATTCCGCCATTAAGATGAGCATTGTTGGATTTGTAATTTTCGACCCCCGCCCCGCGCCACAGCTTTCGAAATGCGAGAAAGGGACTTTGCTGAAGAGATGCAGAGAGGTATTAGCAACAGTAAGTACTTAACCTCATCGAGGCATTCTTGGCTTCATCCCCTCCAGCTGAACTACTTACCCTCTTTTGCTTGGGGAACTTGAGAAGAGTGGTCACCTTCTGGAACCCACTGCTTTAAATGATTGAACAGGTCTCGGTCTGAGAGTAAGGAAATGAAAAGCAAAGAGCGAGCCACTGCTCCTGCATGGCCCAAACGGCACCCTCCTCCATCCTCGCTGTCAGTCTGACTGGGAATGAGCTGAGTAGAGGCATTGGAGAGGAGTTTTGTGGTTGCCCTGAGCACCTAGTGTCAGAGATCAGCTCATTGTCTCCAGAAATCAGCCCGGCGTGCTACATCATACATCTACCTGCTGTGTGAGAGGCCTCAGTCAATTCTGGGGAGCTCATATATTTATTCATGCTATTGTTCTGACATGGCATGGTATACTGGGCCTCAATAACTTTTATAACAATACCACTATTCACCTTATCCAGGGATATCCAAAACCCTGTATGGGAACACTTTCCTTGAATCCTCACCACAAATATCTTCAAGTCTTCAAGTTTTTCTCTTTACGTCTGTGGTTTTTTTTTTTTTTTTGGGACTTGGCATCATCCGTCCGTCATCCATCGTCCAACGAGAGCCGTGCATGAGAAAACTAAGTAGAGTTTTTTATTTATTTATTTTTTTTTATAAGAAGGTCAGATTTGAACCATGTCCAGTTATTTCAGCAGACTTGGTCCCTGCAGTAGCAGTCTTATATTCAAGTCACTCTGACTGGAGGAGTCTGCTTTGATAAGACGACCTGTTTACCATCCAGTGCTTCCACGGCACACTTTGATCACTTGCAAATGAACTGACCAGTAAGAGAAATATTCAGCATCTGTGATCTCAGTTGGCCTCTCTTGCCATTGCTCGGGGAGGGTTCCTTTTCTTTCTTTTTTTTTTCGTTTTCTTCGACTGAACTGTTTTATCTTGAGTAAATGTTTGCTGCTGTGCAGCCCTTGTAAATCTTTCACTTACTCGCAAAAAAAAAAAAAACAACTTTCGCCAAACTTTACTTTATAGAATAAATTCAACGTAGTGTATTATGCTAATCATATGGATGTGGAAGTCCTATGCAAATGAAAGGGGGGAAAGAGAGAGAGAGAGAGAGAGAGAGAGAGAGAGAGAGAGAGAGAGAGAGAGAGGGGTTATTAATTGGTTTCGGTATTCTCTCTGTGGAGCCTTGCGGGAACGCAGTCCAAGGGTCCGCAAGACACCACGGCTTGACCTTGTTTTTTTCAAGTTATGATCGTGTGGATTTATGGGTCCACTGCTTCAACACATGGGCTCCGAAGTCTATTCTCTTTGCTTCATAATACCTTATTGTTCTCTTAATCCATGTGTTGTTTCTGAACGCGCTCCCCGCAGATGGTATTCCAGGCATATGTAATTTATAGACGTCGTGGCACAGCCTCCACACTAACACTGAAGCACTGTGCAGTCCCTATCAAGACCCCTTCCTAACACTGAACTGATTAATAGCCTCCCACTGCTGTGCCATTCATCATCTTTAAAATGGAGACAGAAAAAAAGGACAGGAGAGAAAGGAGAAGCACAGGGACAAAAAAAAAAGAATGGAAGAGAGATCCTTTAAATCACCCCTCCGTCTCTGTTTCTGTCCTCTTTCCTGTATCTCACCTTCCATTTCCTTCTCCAGGTATTCTTGGTATCTTGCTTTTCCAGACGTAGTATAATTGTTTGTTGGTGTGTGTGGAACGCACAGCCATGCTGAGAAAATGCACTGTAGCCCAGAATGAAAGCCGGCAGGAAGGTGGATCGCATGTGCTCTCAGCCTGAGATAGAAGGTATCAAGGTCAGTTAGCAGCCCTAGGTTTTGGTTTTTTTTTGGTTTGTTGTTTTTTCTGTTGTTGTTGTTGTTTTTTATGCGATGCATCCAAAGCCGTCTGTTGGAATAGGCCAGGGGCTCATGTGCTTTACGTTGCAATTATCAAGAAATCAAGAGGCTCGTTAGAGCAAATCTCAATTTATGCCTGTAATTTATTTTTCACTGCTTAATGTCAGTTTTCAGTGAGGTTATATGGCAGCCATCAGCGGTAGGAGTGGAGCAATTACGACTCCCAGCTCTTCAAGGAGAGCCGATAAGGTTGAGAAATGAGCTGCAGTACCAGACTTTATCCAAAATCATTTCTTAGCCCTTCTTCCAACTTGACCAGGAAGTAGGACTGCCCAGGACGGCTAAAGATTTGGATGAGGAGTGCTTGAGCTGACAGATAGTTCTTTTCAGGACTCAGCTTGTCACAAGTATGTCCATGTTTCCAGTGCCCAGCTTTGGTGGCTCCGAGCTCGGCTTCTGTTCCAAGTCTCCTCTGTGCTAATGCTACCCGAACTCCATCAGCCCAGTGTGTGCTCTGGCATGCTATTGCAAATGCATCACCCCTTTCTGTCTGCTTCCTCCAGTCCAACGCCTGAGCCACTGCAGGGACAGACTGAAAACCTCCGGGGCAGCTGGTCTGCCTGATGGGCCCAATTCATCAAATCTGTGAGGGAGGGAGGCCCAAAGGGGCCCATGAGCTGGGGGCCTGTTGTTGACTTTATTGTGATAGTTATTAAATAAACCCTGATGAGAGGGCAGTGATAAGAATGCTTTCAACTTGCACGGCTGGGCGCTGCGTTCCAGACCTGGGGCCCATCCACACAGGAGGTGATAAAGAATGAGAGTATGAAGCAGGCCCGAAAAAAAAAGAGAGAGGGAGAGGGAGTGTTACCGGTTACCCAAAAGACGGATGACTTGCCCTAGGCCTGGGCTGAATGTCAGAACGCCCCTCGCAGCATTGCAGTGCAGTGTCCAGCCCCCCGGCATATACAGGCTTTCATTCCCTCAGCAGGAGAACGGACAGCTGGGAAGGAGGAGGGGCAGAAGTAGGCTGACTCTTCACTCGAGGTATTAACCAACAGCCAACAGTTGGCATGTGAAAATCGGTTTGGTTTGTCCCCCTGCTGCTGCTCACAATCCCGACAGCATTGTAATTGCAAGTAGCCTCCAGTCCCACAGTCCCCGCTTTCCTCACCCTGCCACCCAGCTGCCGGAGGACAAGCGGGGCCAATTCTAGAAAGACCCCTGGGGTAAAAAGAAAAGGATGCTGAGAAAACCCCCACTAGCTAGACAATGAGTTATTTGGTACCGTTTATTAGGTTTTTCTAATACAGCCTTTTACATGTTTTCCTGTAAACAGAGCCTGGACTCCTGCTGGGTATTTATTTTGACAGGTCATCCATGCTACTGAATGCCAAACTTCAAGAAATGGGGCTCCAGGCATACGCTGGGATATGAGTTTGAGACAGCTGCCTGGTAAGGACAGTTTCCTGGTTCTGCTCGGGGGACAAGGGCGGGACGGATTAGACAGGGGAGGTTTAGGTGAGCCAAGATATTAGGGGAGCGACTTATCCTTGTAGTGCTTCATTACCACTAAACAAACCTCAAAGGCCAGCAAACGCACACATGAAGTAGCGCTCCTCCCTCTAGCTTTAGTCCCAGCTTGAAGCTCTCTAATTGTCTGCTTAATTAAAATTGGGGTGGACAATGACAAAACTTCCTGCCTCCACCATCTCATTCTGGCTCTTTTCCTTCACATTGAAGATATCTGAGAAGCAATAAAGAAAGACATAAATAAAACTTCCTGATTATCATGCTGTGTTTTGATGCTGTTTCATATTTCCATTTTAAGAATACATTACACCCCCCCCCTGCCTATTTTATTTATTTATTTATTTATTTATTGTCTTGATCCAAGAATGAAAAATAATGTTTTGGTGAAGCCAGTTCCACATGGGAGCCCAAAACACAATGGATTCAGCAAACTGTATTACTGAGCCGCTGTTTGGAAAAAGATGCATGGCTTCCTGTCAGCTCCAGCATGGCGTTGTCATGTATCTGGTAAAGCTATTGAGCGCAAATGTGAATCAAGAGTCCCTTAAGTCTGTATTAACAGCGCAAAATAACAGGACGGCATTAACACAAGGTCTCGGTGCAGACTAAAACGTGTGCAGGTGTGCGTGAGGGGAAAGTTCTCACATGTTCTCACAAGTGCATGTAAGCAATAAGGAATCCTCAAGGATGTGTGAACGTTTCTGTTTGAGTAACAACGTCAAGGAGATTTACTAGCGAGCCAGCTGATTTGCGAACAGGATCTGTGTAGGACTGCATCATTTAAATGAACCAGACAGCCTTAAATACGGGCCTTCTCAGCCACTTGTACCTTATTGAATTTTAAAAAGTCATTATGACGTACTTCATGTCACCTTAGGAGTGATGCTGAAATGAATACAACCAAAGGGCAGCTATTGAATTGGCCTAACCATGTTCTTTAAAAAAATTCAAGATTCTTTTGCTATTAATAACCAAACATAACCTTTCACGCTAACCTTGGCAAACCGTGTCGCTTTTTGCACAGGGGCATCGTCATGCCCCAACAGGCTTTGGCCCTTTTAGGGCCAGTTAAGGGACATTGCAAAGCTTCAACATACAATGACATCCTATGCAATTTTATGCCACAGACTTTGTGTCAACAGTTTGAGGTGTGATGGTCACTATAATGTGTATGTAAGAGGACCACGTCCGCCCTGACGGCATAATCGGCATGTGCCTGTCGACCTCACCGCTCGAGGGACCATTAGTACCAGAATTTATTATTTCCCCATAACTACGTTATCGCCATCCTCATCACCGTCATTATTATTTTCATTCCACCCCCACCACTTATTGTAACAATGACACACGTTTGGACTCGCGTCGTGCCAGTAATGAAGTTGGAATTTAAATGCCCTCCAGAGAGGTGTGAACAGCATTTCAGAACAGAAGCAAATATAATAGGGAGCCAGGCTGGACCGAGGTAACCTTTTAAAATGCATACTGTACCTGTCTGCCTTCAGCCCTTCAGCCCAAAAACACCGACTAGGTCATTCAATTTCTGGTAATGACCTAACGTAAAGCTGGGTATGGTTAATCAAAGCGGACCGTCGGCTGACGAACGTGTTATATGGCGAACAAATCGACGTACGAACTAGAACAAATCCTCCACTGACGTACAAGAAGCCAACCCGCGCTTCACACCACACACCGTAAGTTCCGGTCAAGCGCTCGTGGTGTGAACGTGTTCAACGCATTTTTTCATTGTGTTTCCCTGCATTTTTGCTCTATAAGCTTCATTACGGGTCCCAAGAAAGTGGAAATGGTAGTGAGAGTA
>JAQLOM010000009.1:4001351-4012146 GCA_030068315.1 Chrysichthys thysi | reverse complement strand
TTGTTAAAATGACGTATGTTTAAGAGTGTAGAAAGTGTTTAAGAGCATAGGACGTGTTTATAAGAGAGTGGGAAAGGCTAATAAGAGAGTGGAAATGGTTTATAAAGCCTTAATATATATATAAATAATAAAATAAATGTGACGGTACTGCTTCGTAGATTTCACCTGTTGCGGGGGGGCGCCGGAACGTAACCCCTGCGATAGCCGGGGGTTCACTGTATAAAAAGAATTCATTTAGCCTTTCTGGTCCGATTAGCTTGAATTTTGCGAACCATAACGTTCAAAGACGACTGGCCAGTGAAGTATGCGCCTGAAGTTAAACTGGGTAACGTGGCACTATGAAACAAAAACCTAATCCCTGATCGTAAAAGCCATAATTACGAATCGTTGGTAACCGTTGTCTCCATTTAATCATGTCGGTTCCTTATGCATGATCCGTTATCATCATAAACTTTGAAGGAATTTTATGTAATTGGTCTTTTGTGAAGAATTGTACTTGAGTACTCCTCCTTAGCTAAAAGCCCCAAACGAGCATGCATTGCCCTTATCGAGCCCCCCCCCCCCTTTTTTTTGCTTTATTGGGTCATGATGTCTCAGTGAAATGCTACACAGAACCACACCCTCATGCTATACATGATCTACAGAAATATCCCCCATATGCAGTCACTCACATATCATCATGCGAACCGAAACGGACACACACGCGAAAATACCGATTCGTAATTATGCTCTCCGGGTCGTGTACGGTTACAGGCATGTGCTCTTTGAACGCAATGAATAATACTTTTGAAACAGAATCTGGCTTAAAGGAGATTAAAGGATAAAGGTGTGTTTATTTGAACCCCCCTACCCCACCCCCCAGCCCCCAGCCCCTCCAACTGTGCTCCACTTCCCAAAATTCCCCTTAAATACCTGCGCGTGTGCCAGAGGCTCTTGGAAGCAGTGTGGAATTTTGATCTGTGGGGAAGCGGGAATGCTTGTGGGGTGTGTGTGTGTGTGTGTGGGAGGGGGTGGGGAGTGAAGTAGAGTGTGTGGCGAATCTGAATAATGAATAAGTGGAAGGGTGAGACAGCGAGGGAGAGGGAGGAAGCATTAGGAGTGTGAGGACGTTAAGTAAGTCGAGACAGAGAGACAGACAGAGAGCGAGCGAGCGTGGCGCAACACGACTAGGTCACGTGAACTCCGAGCGGCAGTGACGTTGACACGGACACCACCATTTACAATTTTGACGCGCCCCTCTGATGGAAGCCCACATAGACCAGGGAATAACATACAAAGCTCAGGATCGAACCATCCCAGAGCGAACCATCCGTAGAATTATTAAGGTTAAGAAAACGTTCCGCTTGGGGCAGCGGGGAGTAGGGGGTGGGGGGTTCAACCTGTTACTGAAATCGGCAAAGATGAGACGACCACCAACACCCCGAGAGACAAGCAGGCAGTAAGTCCACTTAGCGTTGGCCAATGATGTCACCAATGAGCAACCTCTGGCTTGACCCTTCTGCCAAAGTGCTATATAAAATCATGAGTAGTGGTTGGTCCACTGAGACCTCCACACACACACACGCACACACACGCACACAAACGTCTAGCACATCCCAGTTCCATTATCACCTTCTGATGGCTCAGCCATAATGGAAGCGACAAACAGACAGCTAATATTGAGCATTAATATTTCATACGTGGAGGAAAGTCTTTGCATGTCTCATATCTCATATGTCTTCGTCTCCCACAAGCGTCACGGCGTCCCATCGGTCAAGCTAATGAATGGGTTTCGTTTCGGGTGACAAGTAGCCGTGTACCATTTTTGGAAAGCGTAACAATCTACTTTTCCGCTTTTGACTTAAGTGTAGGTGGCCATGATGTCAAATCATCTCTTCTCCTACACCACTATTCATAGACAGCGTGGCTTAGTCTTCGTAAGAGGTATTTAGGATTTATGCTTCCCAGAAAGGCTAAGTGCACTGTTTTCTGTGGCCGGACGTGGGCCGGGTTTGCAATTCTTCGCCAGTAATTGCACAGTGACTGGAGAGATTGGTATCTTCTCTCCTCCCCCTTCGACGTTGGAGAAAAATATGGCAAGGTTGACAAAAAAGACAGTTTGGTTCTCGAGGACAAGTTCTGGACGGCGCTGCGAGTATAGCCAAGAAGAAGGGTATAAGAAGTATAACAAGGAGGCGTAGAAATGGGCTGTTTATTTAAGACTCGGGTCTTGTTTTCATTAATCATTTATGCCCCCGTGCTTGCCAGCAGGACGTTGTTTGCAGTGGGTGCGTTAACCCCTCCTGAGCACTCCACTTTGGCGGGGTTAAGTGTTCGTCTCTCGAGCACTCTCGAAAAAGAGGAGAGGGCAGAGGAGATATTAGGCAGAGGGGGCAGAGCAGGATGGCAGCTGGCAGCCAGATGACGGCGTAACCCAACTACAGGTGGACGGGCTCGCTGAGAGCCTCGCTAATCCACAGCCTGGTTATGTCTCTTTACATTCTGCTCCGCTAGCTAGAACCCCTGCTTTCAGTCAGCGCTTGGCTTAAGTTGAATTAACACCAGATTGGGTTTCTCATTAATGCGATTTTTAACACTGCTGGAAAATGGTGAGTGAGGAAAGAAGCCCTTGTTGTCGTCGTTTTTCGGCGCTAACGGCAAAATGGGACCGTTCTCGCGTTGTTAGTCTTAGCAATAACGTCGCATTGTGACCTCTGAGTGGGATAAAACCACTAACGTGTCGCAGGGATAACAAAAAGACAGCACTGACCAACGAAGCTAAACACGCTAGAAAGATTTCGATACAAACATGTTTCAGGGTGGAGTTTTCCTTTAACCGTGGCTCTTTTTCCTCACTTTAGACTTTTTTTTTCCCCCCCTGCTCCCTCCCACTCCATCTCCGAGGACAGTGTTTTTCAGCGCGCTTGTCGCGTGTAGGCTGGAAACAAGACGCGTGGTGTTGCGATTTGTCAGCCCGTTTGAGCGACAGCGCACTGATGAGGCCTGTGCCTGCGTGGATTGCGAGCAGCGAAGGATATCATCACAATGATATCAGGAGGAGAAGAAGGCAAAGGGGGGAAGAAAAAAGTATCATGAGTAATATGACCCAATTTCCTGCCATGCTTCATTAAAAAGCCAACGTAACGTCTCTGTGATCACATTAATTTCCTAACAGCTTTATTTAATCAAATAGGACAAGAACTTGTACAGCGATTAGCATAATATGGAAATCCCGGTCATTACCGACGTGTAATGTATGAACCGAACCGAGCGTCAAATAAAGAAGCAGCAGGAAGCGCAGGAGAGGCGCTGTTGATCCAATATTGAGAGCCGATTATCAATAGGGAATTGGAAATCAGCCTGAGAACCAGCGTGAGAACGGAAATCAAAAGACAAGGAACGGTCGCTGCGTTTGGCAGAACCCTAAAGCCGTCAGAAGCCTGGCTCCGCGCGCCTACCGTATGCGCCGTGTAAATAACTAATTAGAGCCAGTAGCAATTTCCGTGATCTGCAAATGACTGGACGAGGAAGGGAGGGGGAGGACAACCCGCTGCACTCCTCCTCCCTCAGCTCTTCCTTCTACCGCTCTACTTTCATCTCCCCTCACTTATGGAGACATCTCATCTGGCTCCCTGCCTATCCCCTGTCCCCTTCTCGTACTATCGTTCTCTCGCATGCCGTCTTCTCATTTCCGTCCCGCTTGGTCCCCACTGAGCGGAGGAAGATTGTTGCCTACTGCGCATAAAAAAAAGGATGGAAAATTGCAGGCAGGTGATAAAGCAGTAATAGAAAACCTTCTTCACGCAGGACCGTCTTCACAGGGTGCACAAGCACCCAAGGGCTGTTACTGCGACGGTACTTTTGAGCGGACAGACTATTCTCGCTTCGTTTTTTCATTTTTCTTAATGAAAAATCTTCACTGCTCGAAGTCATGCCTCAGACGTCGGTTTTTATGAGATGTCACTCACCGTCGTGAGATCAGCACACAGCTTCCTAAAAGTATTGTGAGCGGTCTTTATTTTTAACGATCATCACGTACTTTGTGAACAACGGGCCGTTTTGACAACGCACCATTGGTCGCGTTCTTAAACAAAGGCAAAGTTTGATCTCAGAGATGGACGCTAAATAAGTCCTCAAACGTCCGGAGTTTTCCCAAGCTTCAGATTCTCCGTTGACGAATATCGTTTTTCCGCTGGACGTCCTGTCAACCCCGGCACCGCGATTTGATCAAACTGTGTGTGTAAGACATTATGTCAAGCAGTGTAGTGACTTCATGTCATCTCAACAGGTTGTGTGTAAATGTGTGGCGATCGCAGGTTGTACTAGTTTTTATATTTGGGTCGAATATCTGAATGTATTTAGCACGGTCGCTGGACAACAGAACCCATCCTGGTCTGGTCCAGCTCTGGCCTGTAATATGAGGCCCTAATGCTGCAATTTCTAGCAAAAATGCCACTGTAAGCAATTAGACCACAGATTATAGCTTAAATGCCACTGTAACCTTACGGGCCACAGATTTCAGCCAGAGTGGCACTGTAACCTTTTGGGCCACCGTTTCTGGGCATAATATCACCATAGTAGCCAAGATGCCACTATAATCAGGTCGCGGTTTACAGACTAAATGCTTCTTGAACCAATCAGGCAGCAGCTTCCAGCCAAAATGCTACTGTGACCAATCGAGCCAACGTTTGATGCTAAATCGTCATTGTAACGTATCGGATGACAGTCTTTGGCCATAAAACCACGTCAGCAGCCACTGTAATGCCCCTGTAACCACCTGGGGTGCAGTTTCCATCCAAAATGCTACTGAAACCCAGTGGGCTATAGTTTCCACCCAGAATGCTACTGAAAGCCAGTGGGCTATAGTTTCCACCCAGAATGCTACTGAAACCCAGTGGGCTATAGTTTCCACCCAGAATGCTACTGAAACCCAGTGGGCTATAGTTTCCACCCAGAATGCTACTTTAAATAATTTAGCCCTGATTTCTAGTCAGAATGCCACTGTAACCAATCTAGACCCAGTTCCTTGCCAAACCTATCCTGTAGCCAATCCAACCCTAGCTTCTGGCCAAAATTCACGGTAACCAATGAGGGCAATCGGTTTGCAGCCAAAATGCCTCGCTATCCAATTGCAAAGCGCGTAAAGGACACAGGGCCGTAGGGTCTCGCTGTTTGGCACTAGTCGTTAATCGCTGTAAATGTATATGACGCGTCGAACAATAAAAGTTAAGCAAATATGAATTCATATTCCTTTCTATTTAATCATGACGCTCCACGATGCAGATACTAGAGCAGCAGAGCCCACCGCTTTAAACTCTCTCCCTGAAGAGGTGTAATGATTTCACAACGCTGTAGGGAAACCAAGCAAAGAGCTTCGCACTTCTTCTTTAATTGATTTCTTTACCCTGTTTCATGTAGTACAGCCACACTCACACGCAGGCAACAAAAAATAAAATAAAATAATAATAATAAATCCTTCCACAGTGCTTTTGCATTAGAAGGACTTGCCAGTGATCCATTTCTCTTCGTTTATGATCAATGATGAGCTCTCTTATCAAGGAGACAGCTCTGCTGTTGGTGATTTATCGATTTTGTTGGAGCCATACCGCGTGCATGATAATGAGCAATTTAATACGTCGCAGAGCGGCGAACGCCGAAGTGTTCTCGAATTATTATAACACCGCCTCAGTGCCTTTTCATCGACTTCTCCTTCCCAGCTATCTTTTTATGTGGTTCGTGTGTTGAAAGCCACACTGGAATTACACCCATCTGCTTACAGGGGGGAGAGTCACTGGATAAATGTTGTTAGCGGATTAGCATGGTGGCAGCAGCCAGATGAGTTAATGTGGTGGACTTTTAACACTTTTTATAGTGTATTAAGAGGGCGGAAGGGGTGAAGCAGATTGCCACGCTATAGTGTGTGCATCTGTAGAGCTTGCTCTTTTTCGAACTGATATTTGAAGGGTTTTCCCGAGTCACACTATTGGACTATAACCAATACTTTACCTTTTCCTCCATATGTTTAGCTCACTTGTTTGTAAGTTTGCCCCCCCCCACACACACACACACACATTCTCTTGTCTTCTTTGACCCGAGCGTCTGTTTCATTTTGTAAAACATGTGTAACGTAGCAACGACCGTTTCATGAAAGTTTATTTTGTTGTGTAATTATGCACACTGATACCAAAGCCGACTTTGACTTTATTTTTATAATCTCCGCCGATTTGGAGAAGACTGCTAGTTCTGGATTAATCCCGGCGAACCTTGGCACCGTATACCCAAATCGGGAGCTCTTGACCGGCGAATGCATATTTATAAGTTCTCCAGTAATGCCTTTTTTTTTTCTTTTTTTTTTTCTTTTTTTCTGCCTGAGGGCTTACATCTTCGCTTTGATCTTACGACAATAATATCTGTGCACATGACTGTGGGTGCTGAATCAATACCAGTTTGACAGGACTGTATTTTTGAAGCATATTTTATATTCCTGGTGTTTTCCGATCATCTGAATCTAGTGGCATTTCAAAGACAAACAGGTTGCAGCAGTTATACTGTGATAACGGCAACATTTCGTGCCAAAGCCCACTCGCAATTCGGTTCTGAATGCATTCAACCCACTTTCCGTCGCTCGACTAATCCCTGTCGTGGCCAAAACGTCTCTTACTTGCTGCTTGAGCCATGGTTTACTTTTGTCTCGTAACAAAATAAGTGAACGCCAGAGGAAAAGCAGGTGACAGGCTGCAGACCCAAGGACTTGTACTAATTAACTTGTTTAAACAAACTCGACAAGGGGAAGGAAAAAATATCGTTGACTTCTCCCCCTTCTTCCCCCTTTCAAAAAGCCATTACCAGGAAGGGGGCAGGAGGGCAGCGAGGGGGCCAAGCAGGGGGTGTCAGCATTGCTGATGGACGGGGAACCCACACCTCTCTCTCTCTCTCTCTCTCTCTCTCTCTCTCTCTCTCTCTCTCTCTCTCTCTTTCTCGCTCACCCTCTCTCTCTGCTTCTACCTCGTCTTTACTCCTTTGAGATGGAGTGCTTTGAAGACCCAGAGGTAGATTATATGGTGTTTAGGGGTCGGGGCCTGTCAAAAACTGGGAGCTTTGTGAGCAATTCCAGACTTTTGACAAGCTGACCTTTCATCCCTAGTAAACAGAAGCCAAATTTCAGTGTTTATCACTCTGAGAGGGTCTGGGGAAGAGAAGGAGGGAGGGCTGCCGCAACAAAAGCAGCCAGGAAAAGGTGAGTTTATACCCTAAGGCCTCTACTGGAACAGGGGAAAAAAGGGTGGTTGTAGGGGGGGGGGTGGTCCATAGGCGCTCACCTAATTCTGATCCACAGATGTTCAGTTTGAAAGGAAAACGCAGAAAATATGCTTATCGAAATATCCGGGATGCATTTAACCATTTGGGTGTATTTTTATTATTTCCTTTTTAATATCATTTCAGTGTTCATTATTTCTTATCGACCATCTAGAAGTTACGGAGACGTCAAATGGCAGACTTCACATTTAGAAGTCTGAATGCAACGCAGCATTGATTTATGACCGACCCTCAGCATGTCTAGTTCGAGATCAACCAGGACGACGAGTGTGATGCCACCGACGGCGACGCTAGTGCAAAACGCGAAGAAAGCTGACTGTCCCGCTGAGATGGTGGGAGAACTAGACCGTTAAAAGGACTAAAGCGCCGCTGCATTAGGTAGAGATGAAGCAAGTTGTAAATTCCCCTGGCTTAAAGGGAGTCAAGCAACATTGCGGGAAACGAAGGAAACCGTGAACAAAAGGGAAAACAGAGTAAGTGGAAAAAAGGACGCCACAAACGTCAGACTTTTCTCGCACACGTCCTGACGACTTTCTAATTACTACTACGTACAACAGGGAGAGAATGGGGAGACGAGTGGAGCGGGAGGAGAGGGGAGGGTGAAAGGAGGGAGCACATGAAAAATGATCTCATGAAAGTGGACTGTGTTCTTTGCTAGGGGAAATTACATTACCGTTATTGTTGACGCTGCATCAGTAAAGGCCGTCCCAGCTCCTTTGTTCCCACCGGGGGCTTTTTTTGCACCACGCTCTGCATCTCAACCTTTCTTCTTCCCCCCACCAGAGACCTTGCCTCTGCAGTCACAACACGATTTCTAGTCTGTGTGTTAGGGTTTGCCTGGAAGTGATTAGATCCCTGGCTCGTCTAACCCGGCTAACTCATCTGCAGTTTGTCCGAGGTAAATTACGGCTCAATTATAGCTAGTAGATACCAGGAGAACGCTGAGTCGCTGAGTCAAATGAGCACTCTGCAAGGCAGGCGTACGTGTTTCAGTGCTGCTATTGAAGGCTAATAGAGACGTGACAGGCTGAAGATTGAAGCCGAACGCGAGAGAGGCCGAGGGAAAGACCTTTCGCTCTTCAAAGGGAAGTGGCTCTGAAGATAGCGCCGAGCGCAAGTGATCACACGTATTGTAATTAGAGAAAAGACCATTATCTGGCAAAGATGTTTTCCTTCACAGGCCAGCGGAATATTTGCCTTGCGGATTTTCTGCCGTAAGTTAATAATAGAAGTGTTCAGGTTCATTAGCGAATGCACTTCCGAAGGCCTAGATCTGTAATAGGAAAAGTCTTCTCAGCTCTCTGCACACATGTATTTCAAGTCATGCACTACTTTCTTTCTTCTTCTCTCTGTCTTGTCACACTCACACTTGTAATCTCTTTCTTTATATGCATTTCCTAAGACCAAGATTAAGCCCGCTAATGAATTTAGAGTCTCTCCGTACAGTTAAACGTCAGCACGACGGAAGAAATTAAGTCAGGGCAAATTTATCTCTGATGATGTCGCTGTTTCTGCCTTTTGGAATTAACACGTTTATTAAACCGATGATTTGAGACGTGCCTTATTAATTGGCGAAACCGCTGGAAGGCGTTGTTGGGAAAAGCACACAGCAGAAGATCGAAATGAAACCCAGGGCCGTTAATTAGCAAACAAAATCGCCCACTCTGTCTAAAGCCCCATCATCACCCCTTTGTGCTTGTAGATTAATAGATTGAGCTCGTAAAAAAAAAAAAAAAAAACTAATTTCACATCAAGCTTTAATAGCTACTGAGATCCCACGGAGCTGGCGAGGGTAGTCTGGAAACAGCGGCATCCCTGGCTTACGTAGCCCTTCACTCCAAGGCTTTTGCTTGTCAGCATGTGTCAGTTCAAAGGCAGCTGCACCGGGAGCCACATGGGAGGATCGAGCATGGGGGTGAAAGGTTTGCGTCCGTGGAGCACGGAATTAGCCTGAGCGCTACGTTAGAAGTAGGAGGTGCTAACGAGAAGAGCAGGCCGCTGAACTCTGATTGAGTTGCAGCTGTCAGACACGTCAACAGCTGCAACTCGATCAGAGTTCGGCCGGGCTTGGAGCGCGTGCAAACGTAGCCTGGGTGGCCACATGGCTTTCATTAGTCGGGGCCACGTGCGCACTCAGGGGTTCACCAGCGGCCGTGGGCTTGAGGGAAACAGAATGATTTTAAATCGGGTGCCGCTTGTCAACAAATTGATAAGCTGCCAGAAGGCATTGCAGGGGGAGCAGCGTGAATGGGAACACTTTATCAGAATCATACGCAAATATTTAGACGTCTGTTTAATTTCCCGCCCGGGCCGTTTTTCCAAACCAGTCCGTGGATCTCTGTGTCTGGGTTTGTTTTACCCATCCAAATTGGCCTTTTTATTAGAGTCATTACCTTCTACTCTGTTTGTTTTATCAGCGAGTCACCTTTACCACCACCCTCTCCACAAAATCATCCCCTCCCACCACCACCACCACCACCACCACCACCACCTCCACCACCTCACCCCTGCAGGCAAACCAGTCATCTAGGCTAATGGAGGCACTTACCAGCCCTTTTAAATCCCAACAGTTCTGCTTAACCCCGTATTGATGCTCTCTTGCTCCTTGGCCCGTGGGCAGTTGAGGGGGAAAAAATGTCATCTGTGTGGCTGTTTTTCACATTGTCAACCAAAGGCAATAAAGCGAAGAAGAAAAAAAACCTTGTAGCAAACTGCCATTATCTACTCAGACTCATAAACTGGGTTCAGAGTGGGGTAACGTTGTAAAGAGGTCACTCGTGAAGCTTAACATGAGAAGCAAACTACCTGAGGAACAAAGTATATCTGTAATGGCGTCCTGTCCTGTTAACTACGAAAACAGGGAGCACTTTAACTGTAAAAAAAAACAAAAACAACAACAAACAAAAAAAAAAACAATAATGTACATATGGGTTTAACAAATGAACTATTTCAATGTTAATAGCAATCTTTTATTAATCATCACTTTTTATTCTGGATCATGAACCCCACGGACCTAAGAGCCGAAAAACCAAAAAGCTTGGAAAATTAAGGCCAATGATTATGTACCAGAGTTCACATTGATCCTTGAAGAGCTTGAACCCTGGGAAGAATGTCAAATGTTAATAATAATGAGGCACTGCTGCATTTCGACTGCCTGTACTTAGCCAGACAAAGGAATCGATAAGCAGCACAGCTTGGGGCGAGTGTGAACAATGAATACGCACATTACTTGCCATCACGCCCCAGTGACGCATGCTAACTCACAAACTGAAAGTCGGACCTTAACCAATCGTAAGACTTTAAGGAGTTTATTGACAAAGGAGGGCGTTGTTTGAAATTCGATTGTATAAGCCAGGGGTCCCCAACCACCGGGCCACGGACCGGTACCAGTCCGTGGGACTTTTGGTACCGGGCCATGAAAGAATAATAATCTTTCTGAAATTTTTTGTTATTTTATTTTCATTAGTTTCCTGGGTCTCTTATTTTGAAAAATTCCACT
>JAQLOM010000009.1:3986757-4001251 GCA_030068315.1 Chrysichthys thysi | reverse complement strand
TTTATTGCCACACATAAACCCATAATACACTTTAAAAACATGTTTTTGAGGCTGAAACACATTCATTGGATTTACATCAAGTTTCAATGAGAAAAACTGATTCGGCTCGTGAACAGAGTCTCGGAACGAGTCAAGTTCGTGAGTCGAGGGTCCACTGTATGCGTACCCTCGGCGGAATACATCTGTAACGCAATGTAATGCCCCGTATATCTCTGTGTGATATAATGTATCAAAGATACGTCGGTGTTTATATCATCGGGATGCGAGGAATAGCAAACGGCCTTTCGCGCTATTAGGAAAGGTGGACATGTGTTCCACGTTAGCCGGCTGTTAAATTAAAACCTATAAATCATGCAAATGGAATCAAATAGAGGCGGCTACGTTTGAGCCTAATTCAAGCCAGTTCCTGAAGCACATGTTTTCTCTACAGGGAACAGGATACTACAACATGTGTTCTGAACTGCAGAGGGGGTGAGGGTGTTTGGTGAGGGGGCCGACGTACAAGAGTAAACACCCGCTTGTGTTTTGAATTCGCCGCTGACACGGAGGTTACCTCAAACCGTCACTTTAAGCATCAATAGCCTGGATTTATTACCTTATTCGAACATGCTGTCCCTAAGAGAAACATTTGAAACATAAAAATGTGAAGTTTATTTTCCAGAAGCCGGCATTAAACTTGTTTTTGTAACCTAGAGGCCCGGCTTGCTGAAAAGCCGCGCTGCGGGCTCATTAATTTGCATTCAAACGCGGTCAAATAGCGAGCGTTCTTATGCCGGAGTTTGGAGACAAAAGGAATAACACACTTTGATTAGGAACACGCCAGCAGTTGTGCTCATTAAGGCATTTAATTGCTTATTTGCATGGATTGTAGTTACGGAAGTTCTTCATACACAGCGTGAGGCTCGGTTTCACACACAACATCACACAATAGTGAATGGATTTCTAGAATAAGGCAATATTGTTTTGGGTTTTTCCAACCCCCACAGCCTTATAGGGTGTGCTAAAAATGAGGATGAATGTCTTACGTAACCCTTTGGTTAACTGGCGAGTTTACGTGATGCATGGGAATACGCAAGCTTTAAACAGAGCTAGTGAGTCAAGTGAAGTCCATCATCATGAACGCATGCTGTGGCCTGGGAAAACCCTTTGTATGGTGAAAATGAAGTCAGTGTTAGGCACAATTGTAGAAAGCTCTAGCTAGCATTTCAAAGTGTGAAAAGGGAGACCGGGATACTTATTAGGAAGAAAAAAAAGGTAAAAAAGGGAAGGATGTTTAGTTATTTATTATCAGGATGTCAGCTTCAACCGAAAGATCCCTCGCCTACATAATTTATATATTTCCAAATCTACTTATGGAAAAAAATGACATCAACAATAAATCAACTGCCTCCAGTCAGTTACTAATTAAGTGTGTTTTAATCCACAATACGGTTAGCACTGTCACCTGACAGCAAGAAGGTCCCGGGTTCGATCCCCGGGGTCGACCTGGGCGCCTTTCTGCGTGGAGTTTGCATGTTTTCTCCGCGTCCACGTGGGTTTCCTCCGGGTACTCCAGTTTCCTCCCACAGAGAGGTTTAGGCTGATTGACTACTCTAACTTAGCCATAGGTGTGAACGTGAGTGCGAGCAGATTTCTGTCTCTGGGTGTCGGCCTGCGTTGGATTGGCGACCTGCCCAGGGTGTAACCCCGCCTCTCTCTCACCCAAAGTCAGCTGGGATTGGCTCCAGCTTCCCCCCGCGACCCTGAACAGGATAAAGCGGCAGAAGACGAATAATCCACAATATCTCCGAAAGCATAGTGTAATATAATTTATCACTGATAAATTATTGATATTATACAGTATCATCCAACTCTAATCTGACTACTTGGTCAAAAAGTGCCATTCTGTCTTTAAAGTAAAGAACGTTGCTAGCAAAAATGTACGATGGTATTACCACGTTGTTTTGATAAAAAAGAGAGATAAAGAAGAAAAACCCATATTTTCCTCATCTTTGGCTGTTTTCTCGTATCTGACAGGTTTTCTCAGACTGCCACACAGCTGTATTAAAGTGAAAGCTATGTGTACACACTTAAATCGACAGACTATTTGGAGTGTCACAGAGGTTAGGCGACACTCTGTGATGACAGAGAAGCAACGAAAGCCAGTGCAATCAAAAATATGCACCTAAATCTAACTTTGTAAATAAATGTCGCAGACATTTTCACCGAATTCAAGTACTTTCATACCGGGCCTGTGTTATCATTAAAAGATATCACGTCGTGATATTGAAAAAACATCCTCTCGCGTCGACTCCTACAATCATTCCGCGTCTGGTTTTCACAGACAACGGAAAATCCAAAGCCTGACTGCTCTTCTGACAATTTATTCGGGTTCAAATCACAGGGTTTGTGCTGTGATATTGCCAAGCTGAAATGCACCCAAGAGAAGTGGATTGTTCATGTGAAAAAATTCCAGGAGAGTTCAAGTCCCGGTGTTATCCAATCTCCAGACACTTTCCGACCGAGGCGACAGATTGATGTACGTGTGACCATATTACCTGCATTAGCTTTGACTTCCACCATCAGCCAGGAAGCACTTGTCTTCATTTTATTGATTTTTCTGTCCCTGCATTTTCAATGTAATGACCATTTGGCGCATTACTTGATAAGAGCCTTATTGAATTGCCTGTCAGAAATCATATGCATAAAACCCACTGATGAATTAAGCTAAAGAAAATAGTCAGACCAGAGCTCATAGTAGTTGACTGTGCGGATGGGTTATTAATGGCTTTGCTAATGCCATTAATACATTTTCTTTTTAAGAGTAAACTTAGTTTGCTCGCAACAGTCTCAGCTTTGTGCTGAAACATCGCCGTTATCTGAACCCTTATACATAGCAACGACATCCGGTGACCTGCAGCGAGAAAAATGCTTGTAATCAAGCCCACCATCGGCCTAACCAAGATGCAATCAAGATCAAGACTTAAGGGGGGTCCAGGCCAGGTCATAATGGTGTCCAAATGAAGTTGAGACTGAGTCAATATCCAGACCAATATCCATCAGAAAGTTTTTTAAGGTCAAGCGTTCGCGTCAGCTTTTTAACATCATTCACGTAGGCTATTCTATATATTCTCGACGAAAGAAAAGACAACAAGAACAATATTTTTGACAAACTGTTGGTTGAGACCAAAACCAATATCCAATACGGAGACAAGCCTAAGTACAAATGGCAATAGATCCAATAAGGCCAAGTCAATACAGAAAATATCCAGAGGCATTCTGGAGACTGGAGTGGAATTGTAGATTATTACCATTCTACAGCGGTATGCTGTAAAACCAGATCCTGGAAGGATGTTCAGTATGAGCAGGTTGTCACTAAGAGTCGAGCTCTTATCCTACCCCGAGTTTGAAGACAGGATTGTCAATGCCTCCGCACACTCCTTTATTTACTACTATCTCTAAACCTTCATTGAATTTTCCTTGTTTTAAAGTCTCAAGCAGCACGAAATCCTCCCACCCAGCTGCTCAGAGCCTCAGGGTCACCTTCACAGAGCCCAGCAATTTCTGTTCAAAGCTCATCATTTGGTAGCGGCTATTTTATTTATTTATTTATTTTATTTATTATTTTTTTTACACAACACATATGTTAAAAAAGCATAATTGCAAGGCATTCCTGCTTGAATGACAAACAAAAAAGACATTGCTTTTTAAACATCTCAAGTTGGTCCTCTGTTCAGGAAGCCGGATTTTTTTGCATTTCAAGATTCGCTGCTTATTATCTTAACCAATATGTGACGGAGCAAAATTGGCAGAGAAATGTGATATTAAAAGAGATTAGGAAAGGTTTTTGGTTTTTTTATTTTTATTTCTTAAATCAGTGACAGTAGGAGCAGCATATAATCCTCCTACTCAGCCTCTTTGGTGACCTTTCCAGGGCATGAATTTTCTGCTTGAGAGCGATAATTTAATGGTAAAAGATTAACCAAGAGCTGGTACAAAATAAAGGGAAATGTGAGGCCGTGAAAGGTTTTTTACTCAATGAATTACCTTTAATCCTTCCATTTCTGTCCGGAGAGGCCCTTGGATACATTATAAAGCATCTTCAATATCCAGTCGCCTCGATAACAGACTTACGACTGCTGGACATTTTAAATGGATGAGTGAAAACAAAAAGGTCTGCGGAGATGCGCTCGAGTGCAGAAACAGATGAATGTCCTGTATGCTGATGAGAGAATGTTGGCTGGAAGCATGGATTTGTGGGAAGCACCGCGCGGCAGATAGTCCGGTGTGGATAGCGGTTCCAGGAGACGGGGGAAAAGCTCGCTGACCCATGGCAAGGTTCAATTAGCATTTGCAAATTACACCTGCTCTCCATGCTGCCGCGGTGAGAGTAGAGTGCCCGCGGAGCTGGTGGGCACAGTGGGGAGGGGGCGTGGGTGGGCGTTGGGGCGAGATGTTGTCGGTGTTATTGCATGGCTCTATGAAATATTAAAGTGGCAGGGCTGGCTCTCAGAGTCTCGTCGCTCATCAAAAATAGAGCAAGGAATGAAGGGGGAGTGTGTGTGTGTGTGTGTGTGTGTGAGTGTGTGTGAATGTGAAGGGAAGACTAAACCAAAGAGAAAGAGAAAGCCAGGGGCATCACCACACCACCCAAACTATAATGAGTTTAACCTTCGCCCCCCTCTCTATCCAGATAGCAAATGACCTAAGCAGCTGTTCTTCCCTTGACTCAAGGGAAAGAAAGGAAGAGAAAAAAAAAAGATGTTTTATCAGGGATATTGGCATCTAAAGTGACATTTGTAAAGCCTCCCTTTTCACTTTGTCTTGCACACTGGCCTTCCTTTAACGATAATGTATTTAATGCATAGTCTATTAGAATTCAAGTCCTTTTTTCGTCCTCGGTGCACGCTTCACCGATGCCAAAATCAACTAGCAGGCCCTTAATTAAGCAGAGCGCGGACTTCAAAGTGGACAATTTGTTGTCTGTTTCTCCATTTACCGCCGCCCCGGCTTGCACGGCAGGCGAACAGATGATGTCTGATGAACTGTTTGAAGTGAAGAATGCGCTGCGAAATGCCTCGAATGAACAAAATCAGCGATGTAATTATCGCTCCGTCAGCGTATCATTTGCCGGAATTGGAAGGCAAACAAATTGTTACTCGGGGTACTTCCTCATGCGTGCCTGCTGAAGAATGGAAATGACACTCAAATTGCGCGGCCTGGCCGTACACATTCAAACATTGTTCTGGAAAAGAAGAAAGGCACGCTGGGAAGAAAGCCCATATTTCCTCTGTTGTTCTGATGTGGCTTTTGTGGCTATGAGCGAACGAGCTTTGTCATGCAGGGCCTCTATAGATGTACAGTGGACATCCTCTTGAAACAGCCCCTTTGGGGCATCTTTGGTGGGAAGAGACCATATGGCACAATATCCAGTATCCCTGTTTTGAATCATGCTGAATTTGCAGTACACTGCTAAGCAGAAAGGCAAATAAATATGTGCCTTTGTGGCCTGGGAAAGCCATTCGCATGGTTTCGAAGCCTACTGGCTTCCCTGAATCGACACATGTTTTCTTTCTGTATGTTTTTTCGACTGGATAGACGGGTTGTTTTACTTTTAAATCTGTCAAAACACGCACACACAATTTTAGTCCTATTTGGCTAATACACACATAGCTTATTAGCTGGCTTCTTTCCTTTTTAAGAAAATTTAAACTGTGGTTTGGGAAAAATGGAGTTAAAAGATCATTTGTGGCCTTCTTTATAGGCAAAAATAACATAAAAGCACTTATGGAAGTCCTGTGCACTCTATTCCCACTATATTTATACGTGTGTTCCTGGTTTGTTCCCTCAAGAGGTCTAAGAGTGTAAGAATGGGAGGGGCATCTGTCCTCTGAAGGACAATTTTCCTGCCAGGCAGGATGGAGGTCTTAATGGAAACCGTCACTTAAGCTCCATTTGCGATTTTAGGCTGCCGGATGGCACCTGGGCATTGGGTTATCAAGTGGCACCACACTGTCCGGCCGAGATGTCGCATTCTCACCTCCGGGCAGACAAAGAACACTGATGAGAGGCAATGTCAGGTCATGTTGAAGGACTCTCTAACACAGCCTGAAGACAAATGGGCTTACTCCTGTAGATGAACTTCATGTGAATATTGCCCCCCTCCCCAGCCTCTTCCTTCCCCTCTACCCCAATCAAAAAATTTTTTAGGACACTCTACATTCCTGTCCTGTTTGACAGGCTGATAATGTGCGAGACCCAACTCGGAGAAAGGCGAAGGAGAATGGTTAGTAAGGACATCCCAGGGCGCTGCAGCCTTTCTCCCCCTCACTTGATTAGATGTGTGGTCTTCGGCAGCCTGGAAATCTCAAAAGGCGCATTCGGGCAAAATTGCATTTTTACTGCGTGGCCTTTTGGTACTCTGATACCATTGCCATGTCCATCATCATGTACAAGAATAGGCCTTTGCTCGAGCGTCTACGGCAGCCCTTCCATTGGCGTGGCCCTTCTTGTCTCCAGCTGCTTCGGTGAATTATATCGAGGCCCGGACAGCACGGCGTGGTGACGATAATCACGGTGCTGTGGGTCACCCGCAGTATAAACAGTTATAGATCCTAGAGGACTCCGTCGTGAGGTGTGGGCCGTCTTCACCGTCTTGTTCTATTGCCTTTAATACCATGACGGTGAGATGGTGGTTGTGTGTGGGAGGACTAGGGGGAGCAAGGCCTATCGATCAGCAAAATTACAATATAACAGCAACTGTAATCTTGTGCAGTGGCTGTTTGGATGAAATATAGTTCCTTGGCGAATGTATGCTCTCTGTATCGGTGAGAGGCAAATACGATTTCACGCTCGCGTGTTGTGTTTGCGTGATTTTGGAACATGTGGTACCAACTGGTTGCAAACCATACATTGTAATCGAAACCTCTCTAGGATGAGGGTTTTCAAAGGGATCCCTTTACCTCGAAAATAAATTCCATAGACTACTTCGGGAACAGTGTTGAAATTTCATTGTGAAATGTTACGCCTCATTATTTAAACGTGTACGATAATATCACGTTTAACACAATACACCCCCCCACCCCCACCCCCCTTTGAGAACCTCTGCTTTAACGCATTTTAGGGAACAGCTAATAGCCACAGACACTAAAGGTCCTCGATAAATAGTGGATAGGTTTCCGGGCATATATCCACCCCCCCCCCCCCTCTTTCTGCCTGGCCAGTATTCTTTTTGCGATTAGAGCTCAAAAGTTATGATAATGTTTAGCGTATTCGCCGCTTGAGCTGTTCGCTAGAGCAGATAGTGCATTAATCACAGCTGTCTTGGCCGGCTGCCGTCGCCTGGCTGCACGTCTCCCGCTGCAACTCGGGCTTGCCTAGCGCTTGCCTATCAGAATAGCCCCACTCTGCAATAATTGAAGTCCCAGTGTCCCACTGTCACCGTCTGTCTGTCACAATGTGTGTGCATTTGTGCACATGTGCATTTTTCCCCAAGATCTGCAGCAAACGAAGACCCTTTCAGGCTTGACTCAGGCAGATGAAGTCAGCATTATTTTAGTCAAGTGCTCAGACAGATGCAATCACACCAGGCATCTCCCAGCAAGAAGGCTTTATCGGAGGAAGTGCAGGAGAATGTGATAGTTAACCGTACCCGGGTTCCTCGATGATTCAAATGCTGAACGGTGAGAAGTTTCACACCAAACCACATAAATATTCAGGGCGGCGACATGGCGCTGAGGAACCTCACAACATCAGTGCACTGCAGGAAGTGCTTGAGGACATGGAGAATTTGGAAGGTATAGCATCATTAAGGTCGTTGCCTCAGGACCTTGACACTTTGACTCATCTTTGCTTGATTCGTGGCATACAGATGAACGAAAGCACAGTTATAAAAAAGAATCTGGGACATTCTTGATTTTGCGCGGGGGGGGCTCCAGACCAAAACTTCCTCCTTTCCGTCTTTGAAGGTGTGGGTTATGTGCAAAAGAGAGATAGAGAAGGGGAGAAGTGAGTGTGACTTGGTGACATCAAAGGGAGAAGTGTGAGACACCAAAATCCTCATGGGGCTCGGTTCAGACTTTAACCCATTTCCATGGCAACATGGCAGCGCGGGTAGATGTCATGTGTCAATTAAACTTGATTTCCGTGATCAATTTGTCATCAATACGTCATGAACCCTCATAAATCTATGATTAGTGTAAAAAAAAAAAAAAATAATAATAATGCTAGAGTCGGAGCAAATGTCGAGAGGACGTTTTCATGCCTTTGCAGACTAGAGCTGTGTATTCTAATCTCATGGGACTGACTCTCTAATTCTGTATCTGTCTCTTTCATCTGTTTGTCTGTTACTTTTTCTGTTTTTTTTCTTGGTCTCTCTCTGAGGAGACTAAAAACAAACCTGCTCCTTCAGATAGATCTTTAAACATCTCCTTTGAAAGAGGAAATAGGATGTCATGAAGAACCAAACAGAAGACTTCAGGCAACCCAGATTGCAGATGGCTAAATCAAATATTTGGATATACGAACAGAGATTAGGTTTTCTGATTAGGGGACTAGCCCAGTGCCCATGTCATTTGAGGCCTAATGAATATTTAGAGGTATTATGGAGTTATTAACACCACACTTTGGATTTGAACAGCAAGTGAGGCATGGTCCAGCTTGAAGATTTTGTTTGTTGTTGTGGTTATTTTCTTCTCATCATTCATTAATTGTGAACCATTCCACCACGTCACTGGATAACAGTAGAAAACACCTAGGGCTTTAAAAAAAAAAAAGTAGTTTTTATAAACAAAAAACTTTGGTTTATAGTTGAATATCGTACTTTTTTTTTTTTTTTTTTTTTTTTTTTTAGGTTTTTGCTCGCCGCATTCCAGAAAGACACATTTATTGTTTATTCAGAATACGCTGGAAGCAAGACCCTCCCGATCTCTATACCGTTGGATATATTTACTGATACACTTGAACAGGAACAGCGCCATAGCTTTCTATAGTTTGTGCAGAACTTTCCCTTGTTCCCTTTTCGCACAGGTAAAAATCAACATGTAATTCCCGGTCCCTATTAGCCTCTTTCCAAGGGTCTTATTGGTCTGAGTGTCAGTGCGTCCTCCAGCCAGCCAGTCAACCTGATGAGGATGGCCTTTCCTTTCCCAGCGAGCCTCTTAATGAGATGGTGCTTGAAATCCCTTGCTCAGTATTTCTGTTGCAGAAATGATTCTCTTTGCAGCCTGAAGCCAAACGTGCAGGGGGGAAAAAATGTAGAAACAAGAAAGCCACAATTGCCTACATGATTGGCAACAGAGTCTTGGGAAGCAGTGGGTTTGCCATGCTACCTAAATTGGTCCAATGAGCAATTTTCTTTGCAGGAAAAGGGGACGTTTTTAGAAACTGAATAAAGTGGTGGCAAGTCTGGACCTCTGCGTCTCTCCAACCACCACTGCGGCCAGACATTTCCCCGCCGAATGAGAGAAGGACCGAGACAGCAGCGTATTTTAGTGGCCATCTATTCCAGGAGCACCATTCTCAAGGCAGCCGCTCAGGTCTGCAGGGAAATGTCTTACAAATAAGTAGGAATGGATGCTTGAGTTTTAATCCAGTTGAGAGCACCTTTTTTGATAGCGAGTGTTGACTGGTTATGGGTTGTATATGGGTCTGGAGACTTTCAATACAAATTGGATGTGGTTCTGCTTGCGGCAGCTTTGTACACTCCCTGTGCTCATTCAGCTCAAGAATGCATAAAGTTCGTAATGACGCGAAATCACCTGACCTGCCACGATCAACTTTGAGACCCATCAAAGTCTTGTACTTGCGTAAGTCGGGTACCGATTTCGATTCTGTGTCGTGTCAGAGCCAGTGCTCAATGTCAAAATATTTCACATTTCCCTACCCCAGAAGACCTGGTCCTTAACTGGCAAAAACCGGTTGTATGCAGGCACCAGAAACCTGTCGGCCAGGTCCATCGCCCAAGCGAGCGGCCAATATAGTTCAGTTCCCAATTTGCAAGTTATTCGAACGACTCCCGTTAAAAAACAAGACAGGGTAGTGAAATCAATATAAACGGTCCAGTTAACAGTCAATCAGTGGTCCCCTGGAAGTACCATTAACCATGCTATCATTCTATTTGGATAATAAATTACCAACGGTAACAAAATTCAGCATCAACAGGCATCGCTGTACAAACCTGCAAGCATACCCTAGTGCGAATATTGCATTTTTTTTTTTTGGACTCCTTACAGCTGTGGTGCAGGAGACCGGTGAAAACTGCGAGTAAAAAAGGAAAAGGCAATTCACTGAAGAGGAAAGGACACAAGATGTGAAAGACGTGCGTTTGCTTCTGGTAGGGGTTACTTTTGCTGCGCACCAACAATTTTTTTGAATTCACAAACCTTGTTCTTGTGAACAAGTGGAAACCAAGTGGGCGGCATTTTGCCTGGTTGTTTTCTTACTGTTCCTGGAAGAAGCTGCTGCCTTTTCCTACTGACATGTGCTACGTAAGATATATTGCTTAAAAAAAAAAACATCCACCGGACAGCTACTCATTCAAGATGTGTATATGCGTTATGTAGACATGAAAGATTTGATGAAGGTCTTTCTGTGCGTTCTCACTGATCCAGGGTCTGTGTTTTAATCCTGAGCTTGGATTACTGTCTGGGTAAAGTTTAGTCATCGGTTTCTTCAGGTTCTCTGGTTTCCTCCCACCGATTGCCTATGCCAGTTTGCCCCTAGGTGTGAACAAGTGTTTGTTCTTGGTGCTTTATGATGGACTGGGGTGTATTCCCCTCCTTGTGGCAAGTTTTCATCGGATACAATCCATGACCCTGACCAGGATAATGTGGCCACTGAAGATGTTCACAAATGCAAAGGATTTGCCAAGACCGTTCAAATGGGTTCCTTGCACGGTATGTAATGTTTTGACTCACATACTTCTTTAAAATCTTTACGCGGGATCCTTTTCTGAGTCCGTACTAGATGTGGTGTAATAATAGGCCTGATCATGCTGTCCACTCTGACCCGGTCTTTTCAGTCCAGCTTTGATACCGCTACCCCGATTCGGTTTAGGTTTGCTTGGCCAGCTTTGACATTTCTTCCATAGACGAGGAGTTTGGAGGGCACCGAGGGTATATGCTACACCAGAAGAACCCTTTCTCCAGATATCCTCCCTTTTCATGACTTATGCATGAGGGACAGTATCTTCTTGCCCTACGAAGAGTTGGTGAAGGAAAGAAAGCGAGAGCAGGCAGACGAGAGAGGTCAGAGACGGACGAGAGGAGTGCCAGGACGGACGCAGTGGCCTGGAAAGCAGCCTTTGTCCACTGGTCACCGATGAGCTTCAGTGAGCTCTGCTTGGTGGCGCTGAGTGGGCGATATGGGATTTGTTTGTTTTTTCGGGGGGGTTTTATCCCGCTTCTCAAGCCTTGCACGATGGCAGGAGCTCAAACGCAACATTAGACAACTCATATCTCTGGCCCAACGTACGAAATAATCCTACGTCGCGAGCGTGTGTTTGTAGAATAAATTCCTGGCATGGGTTTTCCCACTGTGCACTGTTTAATGGTGTGTGTGTGTGTGTGTGTGTGTGTGTCTGTGTTTGTGTGTGCGCTTTCAGACGTGTGACTCATTGTTTGTGCGTACTTGTCCTTTAAGTTTCTTGTGAAAATGCAAATAGGGAGGTACAGGCAGTGTAATGATAATGTAGGGATAGTGTGTGTGTGTGTGTGTGTGTGTGTGTGTCTGTGCGTGCGAATGTTTTGTTAAAGAGAAAGAGCAGCCGGTCTGTAGGGTGTTGTGGCTGGCTGAGTGAGTGTTGTGACTGGCCGGTGATGCGTGGGTCTCCATCAGCTCTCCGCCTCAGTAGAGGATCTGAAACCTCTCTTCTCTCTCTCTTTTTTTCTCTCTCTCTCTCTTTCTCCCCATCTCTGTATGTCTGTCACTGACTTTCTCTTTGTGTCTTTCTCTCTCTGTCTCTCTCTCTCTCTCCGTCACTCACCTTCTCTCTCTCTTTCTCTGCCTCCCTCTGTCTCCCTGTCTTCCCGTCTCTCCGTTCCTGTGACACACTCCCTCCCTGTCCGTGTGTCTGTCTTTCTGCATCGTCCTCTCTCATTATCTCTCTCTCGTTCTTTTTTTACTCTCATTCTTGCTCTATTTTCTCTCCTCTCGTTTCTCTTTGTCTCTTTCCTTCTGTCTCTGCATATTTCTTGCTCTGTCTCTCTCTTCCCTCTTTCCATCTGTCTGTCGACTGTCAGTCTCCGGCGCTTACTCCCACTCACTTTCTCCCTCTCTCTGGCTCTCCCTGTATTTCTGTGTACCTCTCTCTCTCTCTCTCTCTCTCTCTCTCTCTCTCTCTCTCTCTCGCTCTCTAATGGCACTTTGCCCCTCATTGCCCTTCTGTTATATATGGTTGACCTACTTCAGCAGTGACCGAACGACTGAAGAGAGGCAGGGTCTTCTGACAACAATAGCTCTGGGTGTGTGTGTGTGTGTGTGTGTGTGTGTGTGTGTGTGTGCCATTTTTACACTTAACACCTCCATTACTGGCACACGTTCAGGCTCACTTCCTCTCGCGTCCATCTTTTCACACCGTCCAAACAAACACTTTCACCCAAAACCACACACAAACACACACTCCAATGAAATTGTCAAAACACATAGGTGTGTGTTAAAGCTCACGCCACCGCGTTCCTCCTGACAATGACAGAATGAGGTGGAGCGGTTCTGTGCTCTCGCCCGGGGCTCAGATCAAGCGGGTCGTCTCATTAGCTTAGCTCGCTCTACCTCAAACCTGCCTCTCCGTGTTCCTCTGCTCACTTCCTGACTGCTGCAGGCTCAGATTTGCGACTCAGCCTCTTACGTACGCCCCGTCGCATTAGCACAAACATCAACACTCTCCTCTCAGCTACCCAGCCACCTACATTGTCTCTGATGAGTCTGAAGTGTGCTTAAATCCGCAATCCTCTGATTTTTTTTTTATCCCCCCCTCCTCGCGCCCGCACTTCATCCACACGGAGGGCCCGGGGTATTAATTAGAGTTGAAAAGAGAAAGCAGGGGAAAATGGGTCTTTTCGAGGTCGGGGATGATCTCTCACTTTTTTTTTTTTTCTCCGCTAGGGTTTAGGGAAGGGAGTGTGTGACAGAGAGAGGATTTCAGCACACTTTTTCACACTCGCTTAATTCAGGATGGAATGAATTTGAGCTTGCAGGAAAGAGGGAGGGATGAGGTGCTGGGACAGAGAACGAGAGAGAAAGAGAGAGAAATAAATTGACTCACATGGGCAACGAGACATGTGAGTCTCAGAGTGTACCTGGCTCAAGAGGCTCCGTCTCTCACTCAATGACACATTCAGTTCTCGGCGTCCTTCAGCTCAATCACAACGACGAGCTCCGGCGCACGCGTGAGAGAGTGAGAGTGCGTTTGAGTGTGTGTTAGGGGTCAGTCAACCTGTCCGAATGCTGGCCAATAAACTTGCTGAATTCAAATTTAAGTGGAGTTGTTTAAAGTTACATTTGTGAGATTTCTAAGGTGGGAACGGCGGAGACGTTCCGGCCAGCACTGAGCAAGATTCAGAATGCAGCGAAAGCCACACGAACCGGCTAGCTTAGGGACCTACGCGACGACAAGCGTGATGGCACCGTCGGCATTATTAGGCCGAAGTGAGACGAGAGGAAGATCTGTTTGAGCAGAGCTAAAAATAAAAAATAAAACAAAACACGAGAAGAGTACTGTACGCTAAAGTGCCGCCGCATCAGTGTCTTTAGGTAGATATGAAGCAGGAGGTAAAGTAACCCCCACTGGTGCTACTATCAGCAGGAAGAGCGTCAAACAAAGTGAAAATAGACCAAAAAAAGAGAGAGAGTGAGAGAGAGAGAGAGAAACCCAAACAAATAGGTGTAATTTTATTACAAAAATAAATCTCGGACACCATCAAAGACCGTGCGTTAATTATAGCTTATATAAATATAAGCACGTCATCCATGGTGGTTGGGTCCTCCAGGGAACGTTTCGCTTTTCATTTGTTCATTTTTACGCAAGCGGGCAACGACTGACAAGCTGGATGAAAAATAAATAAATAAAAAGATAGATAGATAGATAGATAGATAGATAAATAAATAAATAAATAAAAACCCAGGTGTGATATTGTATTACTGTAAAATATCCTAATAAATCACTCTGATCCAGCTGTTCTTCTTTATTTGGTTCGTTGTCTGGCGTTCAGAGATTCCCAGGCGCTCTGTTTTAGCTGATGATAACCGAATGTGTTGCCTGATGTAGATCTAAGCCGGGCGAGAAGGAGGAGGTCGAAACTCACGAGTGTTGTGAAAAGCTTTAACCACGTTTTGATCACGGGGGGAAAAACCCAGCCTTGAATCTTGAAGCTGAGAGTGATGAATCTTGAACTTTCTCGCTGACACATTTCTAGGGATATCATTTATAGCAGTGTACCACCCACCAGGGGTGTGTGTGTGTGTGTGTGTGTGTGTGTGTGTGTGTGTGTGTGTGTGTGTGTGTGTGTGTGTGTGTGTG
>JAQLOM010000009.1:3813255-3825794 GCA_030068315.1 Chrysichthys thysi | reverse complement strand
CTTCTTCTATAGTGCTATACCCTTTCCTTTTTCTTCTTCTATAGTGCTATACTCTTTATTGTTTCTTCTTCTATCGTGCTATACCCTTTACTTTTCCTTCTTCTATAGTGCTATACTCTTTCCTTTTTGCCTCTTCTATAGTGCTATACCCTTTCCTTTTTTCCTCTTCTATAGTGCTATACCCTTTCCTTTTTCTTCTTCTATAGTGCTATATTCTTTGTTTCTTCTTCTATCGTGCTATACCCTTTACTTTTCCTTCTTCTATAGTGCTATACCCTTTCCTTTTCCTTCTTCTCTAGTGCTATACACTTTACTTTTTCTTGCCCCTGCAGTGGTACCACCAAGGGTGCATGTTGTGTACTTGATAATCGAACTCTACTCCCAGCTACTCTTTATTCAGGAAAGCAATCCACCATCCTTGCCCTCCACCTGCACAGAGCCGTATTAGTCTGTCAGTGAGTGTAATGACGTCGCAGGCTGTGAACCTGCAGGGGTGGGTGTGAACGCCTGGAGAGGCAGTCTGTGAGGGAATGTGTGTGCGTGTGTGTATAACTCACTCTTCACCCACTGCATGTTCCCTCATTCTCTCTCTCGCACTCTCTTTTTCGCACTCGCCCTCTTTCCCCCTCCTACATTCCGACTGAACGAACACACGACCCATCTCATAAACACGGTTCGCAGGCGCTACACGGCAGCTCACATTACCACCTGATGGTGGGATTAACGTGCCCCTGTGCTCTCCCTTGGCACCCTTTTATGGCTAGCGTATACACTGGCCGCTGCAAGGACACTTTAACGTCCTTATTCATGTCGACATCTAAATACCTACACACCATGTATACTGTTCAGTTGTCTTGTCGTGAAGGGGTTTGGGTTGTTCCCCCCCGAATCGACTAGCTGTCGATTGCAACGTCGCAACCCAATCCAGCTCGGCTAACATGCAGAGATTAGCCGCCCCATTGTGTGTCGTGTCATACGAGGGAAGGCTGTGTGATTGTTTTTAACACTGACATACCAGCGTATTGTGCGCGCCCTTGTCTCAGGTGGACGGGCGAAAAACGTTGGCTGCATGCAGCTGGGGTAAGACGGAGTCTCAAGTAGGCAGACACGTCAGCTCAGAGGAGAATTACAGGTAGATCCCTGCTTTCAACACGCTCCCCGATTTAACAAGAGAAGAGGTGTCGCTGCTGGCAGGTACCTGGAGTGCAGGCGGTGCTTCACGCTGCACTGACGAGCAAAGCAAACAGGAACTGTGCCAGAAAGACTTGCCTTGTACCGCTACAGCTGGAGTCTCAAAAGTAGTGCACACGATATTTTGACTTCATCGTTGCGCTATCCTCGAACAAGTACGCCCGCAAACCCAAGCCGCATCAACACAACATGAGTGAGTTTAATTTGTGAGCTCCAGTAACTCCATGTTAATACACATTAACAGCAGAGACAATGGCCCTGGAGGGTCCTCTTTCCACTGTGCCAAACACTAACAACTCTCACATTAAGACAATATCTATTTGGAGTACAGCAAAGTGGATTGTAAGTGCTTTTTAATGTTTGGTAAATGTTTGATAAATCAGTTGCGTACAGCAGGCGAGTGTTTGTGTCATACGCCGGGACTCTCTGTGCCAATGACAGCTGGTTACCAGCGCAAGAAATTAAAGCATGCAAATAAAAATAAGAAATGATTCGACGGCTGAACTTGAACACAGCTGTAATAAGAATCAAAAGGTGCCGTGTTCAGAGCCATGGCACATTTCTAACAAACCACCTGACTCCTTGCTTTTCTTTTTGCCAGATGGCATCTATCAAGAGGGAAGGACAAAAGGGAGTTTGGACAAAGCGGAGGTGTGCACACACAACTTAAAATAGAGGATGAGTGCCCATTGGTGTAGGACGTTACTAAAAAAAGATGTAAAAATTAAGTAAAAAATTTCACCAGAGTGATTGATTCACTCTCTTCTCTTTCAAGCTAGTGCTGAGAGAGGAGCTGACCTTTTCAGAAGTGCATGCACGCACACACACACACACTCTCTCTCTCTTTCTATGGACAGAGGTGGAATTTGTGGACACGGCGTCCCAATAGGCGAGTGCAAAAAAATAATTAGGGGAGCATGACTCCCTCTCAGGCTCGCTCCCCGGGTGAAGCCCAGGTCACAGACGGTTCCACGACGCTAATTAAAGACCTTCTCATCTAACACACATCTGAGATGGAGAACAACAAGGCTCATTTCAGTCACGTCTCTGTTCAACGTCTAATGGTTAGTATGCTTTCAAAACCTGGAGGGGAATTCGATTTTTTTTTTCTGGGCATCAGTGACGCAAAAAAAGCATGGCGTAGGGTGACCCGCCCTGCTGAAAAGACTGCGAATGAAATAAACCACCGTACAGTAATAGGTGCACGTAATGACAATCGAACCAACTCCAATCAAACGAACTCTTCGACTGCTAACCTTTTAATAAATAATCATTCAATTTAATCGAATAACTATCATTAGATATTGTTGGGGCAAAAATATCATAATGATTGACAATCTCTCCACTGAGCTCCCAGGTTTTTGGGCATGGTTTCACCAACTGCCAACAGTCTGTGAGAGGAGGTGGGATAAATAAATAAATAAATAAATAAAAAATTAAACCGCTGATGTCATCGTGTTCCCACCCTGGGCGCCGAGGCCTCGTGTGACTAAGTGAGAACAGAATAACATCCAGAGACAATATGTGCATTCTGACCGCGAGCCAGTAGGCAATGAGTGCAAACGCCGCAAACACACAACGTGAACACGGATACACATGATACACACAAACCCCATGCAGGCAGACGATGAAACCAAACAATCTCAGTGAAATGTGTTTCTCCCAGATCCAAGAAAAACAGACAGCGTTCGTGTTTTCAAACTGCAGATATCCGAAAGAACGTCGCCACTGGACATGGGGAACGGTGTCCGAGCCATGCTACAGTGCGGTTTGTTCCCTTCTCGCACTCTATGCATGGCTAGCTCTCCTCTTGGCTTGTCGCTCCGGGGAAATTAACAACACAAAACCGCTGATGTCATGGAAGGAGAGTTCAGGCTACCGGTACACAGCGAACCCAAAATCAACACTGCCCGATTAAGGTGGGGTGAGTTTTATTTACAGAAAGGAGGTGTGTTTGGAATAGGCTTGGTTGGCTTTGATAAAAGCTCCCGTAGCTCTAGAGCGACTCCGTTTTCGGACAGAGAACGCTTGATTCGTGTCCTCTTTATTTCATAATCACAGAAAACGTTCGCTGTAAACTCTCATCGCTTGAATTTCACTTCTTTCTTAGATTTCGCATTCGAGTCGAATCTGTTTCGTTCCCTTTCCATATCTCCGTCTTTAAAATGTGTTCCTAGCACGAAGGTCGCTGCCTTCAGGTATTAGATTACTGCAAACACAGATAAGGCACTTGATTAACTCCAGTGAAAGAACGACTCTTGTTAACGGAGAACGTTCCGCGCAATAACAGTAGAACGGCCTTCGGAGAAAAGTGCAAGGATTGCATCCTAATCCCTG
Source organism: Chrysichthys thysi (assembly GCA_030068315.1). Taxonomy (NCBI): domain Eukaryota; kingdom Metazoa; phylum Chordata; class Actinopteri; order Siluriformes; family Claroteidae; genus Chrysichthys; species Chrysichthys thysi. Next base: position 3,822,266 of record JAQLOM010000009.1, on the reverse strand, counting down.
ATCTCTTGGGTCCTGACCAGAGCGTGAGAATGTGAGAGAGTGAGAGAGAGAAAGAGAGGGGACTCAAAGCTCTGGAGGGAATCCCTGATGGATCGCCCCACTGTGTTCAGCTTCAGAGGGCCAGATGAGCAGTTGAGGATCTCCACGCTGCAGCGTTACCACATAGAGCCGGGTCAGGCTATGCTATGTGTATTTCCACTCCAAAATGGATGAAATGAATTATTGCTTTGCTAATCATTTAAGGGCTCAAGATGAATCACGAAGATGAATCAGAGATACTTCTGGCCTGGCCATCACACCTGTTCAGTTGCTCACTTTGTCATCATGACCTTCTTGCATGTCTTTCTTTATTTTTTCATTCCTTTTTCCACTGCTAATTAGCAGTGCTGAAAATAAAATAAAATAAAAAAAAAATCCCCGCCAAAAAAAAAAAAAAAGACCTAAGATTTAAGACACATGCAGGAGGAAAACAGAAACTTTGCTTTATGACCACTCTGGCACCCGAAGCCGCCGCCTCTCGCCCATACTTTCCCACTCAGGCGCCCCTGCCATTTTGCCCCCCCCCACCCCGAGCTCTCTCCATGGACCATTTTTCATTTATACACCATGACAAAATGTTCAGGCTCCAGGGAGAATTTGAATCCGATTCGACGGCCTTTCCTTGAACGTTTGGAAACAAAGCTTAATCGGTGTGCAGGGAAGAGGGAGAGGGAGGGGGGGGGGGGCGAGAGAGAGAGAGAGAGGAGAGCTGAGTAAATGGTTCACGTATAATTCACTTTTTAAGAACAGTCTTTTTACTTGAGTCTTTTTTTAAATAAAATATTCAACTTTGTTGTATTTAGATTTGATTTCATAACTTAGCATCCAGTATGTGAGACGTTTGCTAGAGTGACTATATTTTGGTCCTCGCAAAAGAGGACACTGGGGGCAGGATGATGGCATGGGGCAGATGGACATCCGCAAAATCAATGGCAGCTGTAGAAAGCGAATGCCGAATCCCATGATCATACGTCCTTCCTTGGGCGCATAATTTTAGGTCTCAAAAAGAGGACGTGTCCGAGAAAAAAAAAAGAGGACGTACGGTTACCCTAAGCCTGTTCTGTTATCATCAAACTGCATGAGCTAGACTAGCTAACCAGACCTTTTGATTATTTTCAGTATGAATGCTAAACTTAAGATATCACTTCAATACAGTAACGCTCAGTATAAGGTCTAAGTGGTATACTTGTTCAACAAGTAACTATGTAGTAAGATTTAACAAGCTCCAACAGGATTTACAAACGTTACCTTTCTTTATATTCTTTTGATAATCAAGGTGGAGTCCTACAGAAGTGCACTGCATTCACAAAAGGAAAAATAAAAAGACATGATACAACTTTTCTTGTAATTATGAGTCACCATCTCGTAATTACAAGCTCAGGATCTTGAAATTACGAGGAAAGAAATCGTAATTTTCAGATCAGGATGTCATTATTACGAGAAAATGATATTAGAAATGTTGGGGGGGCAAGTTAGCAACCGTCGCTAATCTGAGCTACAGGATGAGCCCGTGAGCGATGACAGTGCCATCGCAATTAATCTGCTTTTACTTCCTTCGCAGAATGAGAAACTGGGAAATATTACCATTACATAATGTAGATGGCGCTAATGTGGGTATGGGCATCTCAAGTCCATGGGATTGTTCAGGTGGAAAGCCCAGTGGACTCTTACTTCTACAGACCTTTACATTTCCTCAAGTGAATGCTTACCGAATTAATCTCTGCATGTTTTGAACTCTCACCACCTCAAACTGTTTCCCCCAAACCAGAGGTCAAATCAGTGAATTCGGAACGACCCCCATCGCATTGCGTTTCACGGAACTGCTCGTTGACCAGACAGAGATATAAAGACTCCCCTGAAAAATGCTCTCTGATTACCCCTTGGGTCGAATGGCAAGATTTAAGATGGGCGAAGGTTAATGGCACGGTCTGTAAAACAAAACACATGACGGCAGTCCGATGCCAAGACACACGCACAGGCGGACTATTCAGGACAGCCAGGGACAGCTGTTCTGCCCTTTTAACTCTGAGAAGCTAGGAAGGCATCTCACAATCATAATCTGTCATTCTGTCCACAGTCCGAGAGATGAGGGAGCAAGTGAATGCACTGGTCCTAATGAAAGACCCCATACATGACTGTTATGAGTGGTTTGCAGAGATAATACCAAGAGTATAGATGAGATACTGTATTACAGTAGCCTTAACCACTACTGATGGTTGCATGCTGCAGGGAGGAATGTTAATCTTGCAGATACACACATAGAGGAACCGGTGTCTGTTCCAGCTCTGTTTGCACACAGAGGCTTTGGCTTTCTGTAAAGGATTAGAGGAGGGTTTTGAGTAGATCTCGGTGCGCCAGATGAGGAACGTCCACCTCATGAACCCACACGGAGCTCTCTCTCGCTCACCAAACCATGTGCTGCCTCACAGGCTGTCCTGCCTAATAACTCACACAGAGGTCGAAGAGCTAAAGTGGAGGCTGTTCAGAGGTGGTTCCTGGTGGCAGGCGAACAGCCCGACTTGGACCTACAGCAGTGGCTCCGGCAAACAGCCAGCCTTAGTGTGGTGGAAGAAAGCCTCTCTGTTCCTCTCATGTCCACTCCTTTCCAAAACCACCCAAGCGAACATCATGGCACTAAAACCCCAGTGCCATTAAGTTTTACCCCAAACCTCAGTCCAGAATAACACTGGTGCTCAAATGAGGGTGCTTCTTCCCCAAACCTTACACGGCTGACTACCGTGACTGATGAACTACCGCCTTTTTACCGAGCGCAGCAAATTTCTGAAGCCAACACACATCAGGCTCTAAGGAAAGTAAAGCACGACCAGTGCTTCAATATGCCTAATGTTATTGTTATTATTGCTCCCAAGAGGCTGCAGTCAGAGCAGCACAGCTGCGTTTGGACCTTGGGGTGAGGTGCACATGGGGCACGGGGGGATTTTCCATGCTCTAAGCTGTCCAGGTATGTGTAATTAAATCTTGGGGCTTGTTTTGAAAGCGCCGGGATTTCCACTCGTTCTCACTTTCGTTCAGCCTTCTGTGCTGCACGGTTTCAGCCTTCGATAATGAACACGGGCTTTGGCGGCCATCTTGCAAACGTGTAGGACACACGTACAGGGTTTTCGCCTTGACGGGCGCTGTATGAGTCAGAAAACTAATAATGCCACTTAAGCACTGAAACGAAGGAACAAAAGCAGGCCGTAGCCAGTTCATCCTCCAATTTCCTGACAAACTCCAATGCTTAGCAGCAAGGCCCTTGTTAATTATGGGCAATCTTTATGAAATATACAAAGAGGACCACTGTAATGCTGCGCTGTGCTGTGCAGTGCAGGTGGAAGGCAGGGAAAACAGCTGTTCACACAAAGCTCCAAACCCAATTCAAAATAAATGCGAAAGGAGAAAGGAAATTTCCTCTTGCTCGTAGCAACAGCGTGTTATGCACTCAAACATGATCCGAGGCTTTTTGCCCAGAATTCGGCGCTCTGTGGACGCTCAGCGATTTGTTTAACTGGTGAAAACGGAACTGTGGCTGTCAGGAGAGGTTGGGGACAATTTTGCTTGGAGAGCGCGGTTGTCTGCGAGGAAGCGGTAGTGGTGCTAGTGTGCGGTGGACCTCAAACCTCGAACTTTTTCGGCCTCTCGGCTCACGCGTTCGCACAGCTCGCTTACATCCATCCTTACACTTCCTCTGCCAACTCATACACAAGGCTAGAAGCATGCATTAGCTTAAACAGAATGGATGGCACATGCACAAAACCAACACGAAGCGTTCACACGTGAGGTTCTGGGAATAAATCGCACGTAGGTGATGCATTACGGCTGTACGGTCCAAATTTCTGGAGGAATATAAAATCTGTATTTTTAGTGATTGTTTAAGCGCTGACTTCTATTTAATTACTGCCTCAGTTCCTGAGTTCACGGTACCGCAGGTCCCTAGAGGAAAGGGTTAATTAATAACCCGTAACACAGAACGCATGCACGGTATCACATGTTCCACCTGCTCAGAAGACTCTCAGATCTCTACAAAGAGGGGGGGCTGTTCTCTATTCACCGTCGTGTAATCCACTCCAGGACGATTCAGCCAAACATACTTAATGTTCTGGTTCTGTAAACAGATATATCGAGGAAATATTATCACAATAAATATCCAAACAAAACATGATATTGTGACAGAACTGGACAATTATGCAGAAGAGACAGAAACAGTCGGAGGAGGTAAGGAAAGAGCTGTGGGCCTCTGCGTTTGGGCCTGGGACTGAACTTGACTTCCAGGGAAACGATTTGGAATTATAGCACCGTTATCCCCTGTTATTGTTATAAATATCTCTGCAGCTTAAAGCACCCCTCTCTCCTACCGAGAGAAGTAAGGAACTAAAAAACAAAGGCCTTAAATAGACATGCTGAGAAGACAAAATAACAAAGCCAAGAACGAAAGAGCGCGTCTCTCACTATGGGAGAGTGTGAGAAAATCCACGACAGCAACCAGAGGTGATCGCACACCATAAAATCTGGAGCTGATTGATAGGGTTAGAGGGGTAGACAGAGTGTGTCTGGTCCGGGGTTGTGGCTGCCCCTGAAGAGGTCACTTTCTAAAAAGTACAGAAGCAATCCATTTCCAGCTAAAGCACTGGAGAAAACAAAAGATAGTAATCCACCACTATATCGCGGTCCACATTTCATGACCCCGGCTATTTGCGGATTTTTATTTAGAATATATAAAAAAATATATTGTTTTTTTTGCGGATTTCCCCAGTATTAGGAAATATAAAGATGAATTAAAATGGAGTAAAATATTAATATATAAAATACAGTACAGTGCATCTCATACTTACCAGAGAGACAAAAACACATAGTGTTGTTTACAAAAACGCGGTGTGGACATACTGAAAAAAATATGGCTGGAGGAACGAGTCTGGCCAGAGGAGGAACGAGTAGGAATGCCCTATTCATTTAACCTTGGTTGTGATTACCTGCTGGCTACGATGCGTACAGTTGGGGAGAAGCAACCAGCATTCGCCAACGTCCCAGTTCTTCGCCCATAGCAGCACTCGCTATAAATGTGATATTTCTACAAATTTGACACAAAATTCACCTCACTGTATGCTTGCAAATGTTTCCTTTATGTGTTTAATTGTGTCTAGAATGTGTTTAAAGAGTGTGGGAGGATCATTTAGGGCTTAAACTATTTTTTAAAAAAGCATTTAAGGGTGGTGTCCGTGTATCATGGATTTTCGCCTTTCGTGGGAAGTTTTGCAACGCAACCCCCAGGGTTTACTTTATATGCATACATACCTACATACATATGTATGCTATGATGCTTCTGCTGCAGCAGTAAGCCAGTGCTTGTGGTTTGGCAATCCGATATCATTCGCGCAGAATTCATAGGAATTCCATCGAGCAAGAGCGACGTCACAGGAACGGCTACAGCCGTCCCGCGCTCGTCACTCTAACCTTAACCATATGTGTTGGCTCGTGTGAATTCTTACAACTTTGTGATCTTGAGATCGTGTTGAATTTGGATGCTAGTGATGTGACTCCAGCTGGAGCCCAGCGAGCTTCAGGGTCAGCCCAGGGTCTTCGGATTTTTGGACTTTGTTTACTTGCATGACGTGCGAGTGAGGAAAATAAAACCAAAAGCGCTATATCACACCTGTCAACCACTGTAAGGTGCAAACCCAGAGACCTCCAACACACAAGCCACTTCCACAAGCACCACTTGCCATGAAGGCTGGTGAGGGAAAAGTCCATTTTATTTGGCTTTTAAAGCTTGAAACCGAGCAGCTCATTTTTTTTAGTCCTAGTCCTTACTAGCAGTGCAGCTGCACCAAGACATCGTGCTGCCAAGATCTACAAACTAAACAGTAAATGGACGCCTCGGACAAGCGGTGCTGAGCGTCAGTGGATGCCAAGTGAAACCCCTGATCAATGAAAGAAGAGGAAAATCAACGTGTCAATCCTGGATGCTGTGCTCACAAGGTTTAATTTATTTTGGCTAACTCTCTAATCCAGGCGATATGTGCTAAAACCTGCCAGGCACTGCAGTGGTGCTCAGCCTGTGCACAAACTCCCAAGTGTCTGTCTGCTATTAATACTGAGGTTGATTGAAGGAGAACCTGCCCAGCTGCCCATTTTCCATCAGTGCCTCCTAAAATAGCATTCAGCCAGAGCTAAACAGGATTCATTGTTGGGGAAATACAAAAAAAAATCCTGCCAACCCTCATAGCTCATAAGATGTACGCAAGGACCTCACCTGGGGGTTTTAATTCATATTTCATAATCATATCTTTTATCTATTGATGTTATCTGTGTATATACCTTATCAAATATGTACTAAATACTGTCAGATACCAAAATTCATCTGATTCAAGACGTATCCAGGCCCCTTCAATTTAGGGACAATTTATTGTGCTATAAATTTTATTTAAACTAAAAAATCAAGTCAGTTGTCTTGCTTTGTCAATCTCCTTTTTATTGCTGGTCTTATGAGACACGAAATTGAACTTTGTGTTCTGAAATGCAACTACGTCTGTACTACATCACTTAAAACCCAGGAATTGCTCAGCACCTGGCCTTGGTGAAGCACGATGGTGGCAGCATCTTGTTATGGGGTGCTTCTCAGCCACAAGGATGAGGTGACTGGTACAACTGAGCTAAGGATGAATGTAGCCAATTCCTTAAACGTCCTTAAAGAAAACCTTGTCTAGACTGCACACAACCTCATTCTGGGGTGATGGTTCACCTTTAAGCACACCAACGACCACAACAACCAAGACAATGTTGGAGTGGCTTCAGGAGGACACAACTCTCTGAATGTCTCTCAGTCGACCACCCAAAGCCCAGACTTGATGAATCATCAGTGGAGAGACCTGACCATGGCAGTTCACAGATCATAGACATCCTAATCCTGAGTTTTAACTGAACTTAAGAGGATACGCCGGGAAGAATGATAGAAACTGACCAAATCCAGGTATGTCAAAGAAGACTTGGAGCTGTAATTGCTTCTTAGGGTGCTTCTACAAAGAACTGAATAAAGGGTCCGAAAACTTATCCGTATAAGAGACTTAAGTTTTTGATTTTTAATACATTTTGGAAACATTTGCTTTGTTATGGATTACTGTATGTGTAGACTGATGGCCAAAAAAGTAAAAAAATGAAAGCTTCTGAATATTTCCTGAATCCACTCTATATTTATCATACAATATCTGACTTATAATTTACATCTAAGAGCTCGTATTATTATTTGTTAAATTAAATTATAAGGGGTGGTCGATTTACAATGCAACATTTATGATAAAAATAACGTTTCAGAAACCCTGCAAGCCATTTGCACTTAATCAGGGAGATAACCATTTAGGAGCTCCTCACGCACCTCACCTGTGTGATACCATGCAAATAAAAAGCACCTAATAATCACCAGAGCGCACGTTTATGTCACAAAGGGACACACAAATCTGAGTCCATGCAATGTGGAAATGGTATAGGTGCAGCCATGAATGCCTCTTTTTGTGTCTCGAAAACACTCAGCACATGTGAAACACATTTGAAATCTATCAGCAAAACCAGGGCTGGAACAGACAGATGGAGTGAGTGCGAAAGAATCAGGACTCATCTGTTTTTCCTTTTTAATCCCCCCCCTTCCTGCTCAGAATGGCACTCACTGTCAGAAGCGTTTAAAGGAAGTGTGCAGGCTTGTGTTACAAACGCATCCAGAATGGGAGTTTTGGAACGGAGAACAAAGGCAGGCGGAAAAAAAAAGTCTTGTGCGATCCTCTGAAGATACGCGACAAAAAAGATACGCCATACTCGTGTGACTGAGAGGTGTTTTTAACCGAGTGCAAGCTAATCCGGCTCATGCTGGAACAGAGAGAGCGAGGCTTGGGTCTAGAGTTTGGGCAGATCTGCTCTTCTGACAGCTTCTGTAAACACACACCGCATCTGGGTCTCTCCAAGCTTCCCCCATTATCACCCATCGGTCTATACAAACAGGAGGATTCGTTTGAAGGTCTTCGCACTCGGCCGTGTTCGGTAGTCCTGGCGCTACACGCCTGCGCTGACTTTGCGGCCAGGATCGACAGAAATTACAAGGATTGTTACTTGTTCGTTTACTGGATGCGGAGAATAAATACCTGCACTGGACTCAGGGAAACTCCGAAACAAACTTCAATTATGTGAAATGTGCAGCTATTTCCGAAAATTACGCTGTGTGCCTGGGCTACCCTTAAGGAAACAACCAGTTGTGCCTCATACATGCAAATTTCCCCACAATAACCCACGTAATTTCTAACTCGTCCTATTTGTGCGTTTATGACGGATCACGCCGTGGCAAGCTTGGTGCTTAACAGCTCAGGAATGCTAATTGAATCTGCAACACGGTCAGGAGTCGCACATTCAAACCCAGTCTCAATACGACAAAGCCCTGTAGTGTTTTGCTCTCACTGCGAGCGCCGTATTCGCTCGCTTTGCTTTACTGAAACCCGCTGAGCTCTTTCACTGAGATATCTAAATTGGAACAACTGAGAGGATTTCCCCCTCCATTATAGCACTCTTTCCGCGATATCCTGAGTGATCCCCAGGCCGTTCTGGCACAGAAACCTTGTTTAACTTTGCTTGTCTTTCTATGAAAGGTCTGATATAACCCAGGCCAACAGTTTGTCTTTGTGTGGAGACATATCTGAGAGGCTGACGGCAAGAGCACGGCACGCCGTCCAACCCCTCTCCAGTGTTCGCCAGAAGAAATATTACAGAAAATGCCGCATGAAAAGGACACAACTAAAAAAAATTGTTTCAAACAACCCTTGATTAGTCCAGATTTTTATTCACGGATATGCTGATCATCTTGTTTAGGTGTAATCTGAGTAGAATAATCAAATAAAATAAATAAATAAATATAAATATTATATACACACACACACACACACACACACACACACACACACACACACACACACACACACATATATATATATATATAT
>JAQLOM010000009.1:3801423-3813215 GCA_030068315.1 Chrysichthys thysi | reverse complement strand
ACACACACACACACACACACACACACACACACACACACACACACACACACACACACACACACACACACACATTCTTCCTTTCAGCAGGAGCTCTGAATTAACTGGCTTTATTCTGATCAATCTGAGGGCTCTAACCAGCAGAGGAAGAATGAAAATATATCAATAATGTAGAGGGAACTGTTCTGTAAATGGATCGAAGTACGGATCAATAGGTTTCAGTCTCTGGACACAGCTCTGTTTTTATCTGCCCTCTATCCGTTCTCATTACTCGCTGTATACAAGCAAATTGCATTTCTTTGGCAACGTAACTCACTGTAATGCAACAGCATAAAAACATACTTACGCTATCATCATCACCATCATCATCATCATCATCATCACCATCAAGCAACATGCCCTGAGGCTAACAAGTTCTGACAGATCAGAATTATTTACTGTACCTAGCCTTTTTTCTCTACTAATTGGTCATTTACACACAGATACTTTGTCCCATGCTGTCCTTACGGTAACGGCCGGATGCTTTAGACACGTCTCGAAAGTCAGTGCGCTCTTCGACGTTTCTCTCGACCTGTATGTGTTTCTAGTCTGCATGTGAAATATGGAACACCAGCATCAGGCCAATCTGATTACTCATCCCAGAGCTCACAAAAATTAGATTCCAGACCATCTCTGCTCTCCGCTCTTCCTCCATTACTCTACTCACCACTCCCTCGCTCCCTTCCTTCGTACCTCTAATAGCAGGAAGCGAGTGCTCCTCAGCTCTCTGCGAGCGCGAGACCTTCCAGGCAAACGTCACATCAGCCAGCAGCTTGAAGTAATTCATCCTCCCTTGCTTTCTCTCCCTAGCCTGCTCTCATCAGCCTAAAGAGAGTGGATATCCTGTGCCCTGACTGCAGGCGGATTAATTGCAATTATCAAAGAGAAGGGAGAGCCTGAAGGAGGAGGCTGAACGAAAGTGGAACAAGATGACCCCCTTCCCCCTTTTTTTTCAGCCCTGCATGAATCCTTTTACCTTATACGCTCCATCTTGGAAGAATGCAGTCTATTCTCGAGCGAGTCTTAAAGTGATGTTACATCGTTCATTCACCTTTGGTGAACTCCTACTGAAAGAAACCAAACAACATGGAGGAAACCCACACGGACATGCAGAACTCCACACGGACAATAATCTGAGCTCGAACCAGGGACCCTGAAAAGCCATCCATGTTACACATCTCAAGTCAGTTTTACTTTCCTTCAAGAATAAGAATAATATTTAAAACAGGTCTAAACTGGGCTTCGCTACAACAAGCGGTATAGAAACTCAAAAAGGCGCTAAAGTACTATTCAAACTGGGTAATACTTAGTCATATCTCTGTTACGTAAAATCAGAGTAGCTCTGTAGTAATTCTGTTTGTTTCACAAGGAATTGGTGATCATCCGTGTGAACTGGAGTTACGGGAATCTCTTCACTCTGTACACATCATTTGCTGTTTTGCAGAAGTTGAACTCCAGAAGCACTGATTCTCTGAGGAGTTATATCAAACATCGTATACGGTTTTTGCATTCTCTGTTTTAAAATCGACCAATACATGGTTTCATTTTGCTTTCGTCTGATAGACTGGGAAGATAAAGTGTGAACATCCTGTAGTGCCTTTAAACTAAGGGAAAAAAGCACAGAACCTCTTTTCTCACAGGATATAATGGAATCTTTACCCCCATGAAAACTGGATAGGGTATACACTACACTGAGGAAAAGGGAATAAGGACGCTTTTTTTGCCCTGGCAGTGCCCACGACCGCATATTGCAAGCGCATCCAGAGCGCTTTTCTCAAGTGCTTATTGTTGGTAGGCTACAAAACACATCTCCTAGCACTTCTGAAATCCTTCATTGTGAACGTCAAGTCTTCATTTACTTCACAATTTTATCTAAAACAATGGAAAGAAACTACTGTGCTTTCAAATACTGATCAAGGTAAGCCTTCAATGTTGGATCGTTAATGACCGGGTTGTCAGCGACAGCCAGGATCGGTTTCTCCTCCCCCATTGTTGACGGTGTTGATATGGTTACTGATTTTCCTACTGATTTCGACTGGCTGGTGAGAGAGAAGTGACAGTGCCGAGCTCGCCGGAGTTCCAAAAGTTGAACTGTTCTCAACAGAAAGCACAATAGACGCAGCAGGGAAGAAAAGCTGAGCAATGAGGGTGTTTTTCTGCTGGGGACGCTGAGCGCTGGCGATGCTGAACTTGAAACTAGCACCAAAAAGGCATTTGATGGACACAGGCCCTACGTGGTCGATCAGATTTAAAAGCAGAGATTCCATACACTCTGTGTTTTTTTTTGTCATAAAGTTTCTGGATTTCATTGCTCATACTGAATTTAATTCGAGCAAGTTTCTAAGAATTGAATTTGAGTGCGTTTGATCAATTAACCTAGTATTAATGTAATCCAGGAATAGCGAGGCGGCAACGTCACTGCCTCAGAATTCCAACAACAAGGGTTCATTCCTGAGCTGTGGTAAATGCACAAGGCTTGATTTTATAGGGCTTTGAAAACATATAGGGCTTTGACAACATAAGATGTCAAACCATGTGGGATTTATGCAAAAAAAAAAATGGTGCTAAATTGTATTAATTAATTGCAGCTCAATTCATTTACAGTCGATTCTCTCATCTACGGACAGCGCACTGACGGATATCGGATGCGACGGACAAAATCGGCTGGTCTGAATACATAATCGGTCAGCCAGAATGTCCAGTACGAAGGTTTAAAAATCCCAGGTGCCAGGTGTTGCAAACGGAGTCCAGTAGTTCAGCAATTGTCCACTAGGCGGCCGTGGTGTGCGTACTTCGCGTTGCTTACAAGCGTCGGTTGAGCTGTGGTCATGGTGAAGCTGTACTGTTTTTTCGGCGACTATTTGGTGTTTTTCACTTAAATGTTTTCTCCATGTACTTACCTATTTATGTTGGTCGTAATGCTGCTTGTGATGTGTACAGTACTTGGGGAGCACTTTTATGGATCTTAGTGGTGTTTTTCCTTGGAGTTCCATTATTTTATCCCCCCACACTAAACCACTTCACATCATCAGACTATTCAAGTAAACGGACAACCTCTCCCCCCAAAAACCGAGGCTCAACTGTACCCGAACCCGATGTAAGAATTTATATCAAGTCGGTGCCCTTTTGTTTTCTTTCAGTGGAAAAGTACTGACATTTAGATTCACATGGGAATTAAATCCCAAAGATACTCAGGTAATAATTACACTGCCTCACTTTCCCAGCGAAAACTAAACCGAGCTGAATAGTTCTTAAAACATGAGCACAGCACAGCACAGCACAGCGCCATGGAATAAATATATACTGCAATAAGGGTGATTAACTTGTACAGGTTATTCATTGCAGGAGAGAAACCGTATAGATGTGTAGACCTGTATGCAAACTGCACGCCATATAAACCAACACAAGTAATAAAAGATGATGAAGTTACGCTGGAAATGCACTCCTAAGTAGCAAACAGAGACTCCGTGCATGACTGTTCAGTGCAACGTCTTGCGTTGTCTATCAGAAATTCTCTTCAAAGAGTCTTGTGACACCATTAATCAGTCTGCGGGAAATTCAGTGAAACCATTACCCATTAAAACTTCCAAAACACACATTTTTTCCAGCAGAACTTATTTTAAGCGCACTTACAATCAACAATTTGCAAATGACCAACAGTTGTCAGTGGGAGGGACAGCGCGGATCTTTTCTAAGCCAACACCTTTTTCTCGTCTAGGAGCCTGGCATAAAAGCTAAACTATTTAAACTCAGGCCTCACAGTCTCTCCTTTGCAAATGGTTCCAGATGACAAAGTCTTCTGTCTGTCATTAAGGAAACAATGAAGCCGTTTGCACAAGCCTACATGGGGGAATGGTGAGCTATCAGAAGGTTTTTTGGTAAAATATCGCAGCTGCGGTGGCTGATGCTGACGCTGTCCGCTTGCGTTTCTATGACGAGTGCACAACACAACACCAGGCGGAAAAAGGGTGATGTTCCTAAGATTCCTAAGATATTCACATAAACAAGTCCTCGGTCTTTTCAACGATTTTGTTTAGGCTTCTGAAATAATAAATAAATAAATAAATCAGCCACTGGTTAATGATCTCCATAGCCTGTATTATTAACAATGCATGAGTTCATTAAAAAACACCCTTAGGGCCAGAACTGTAAATCTCCACTTAATGAGTATATGTATTACAGCTAATTACCACTGGAGATGCCCTTCACAAATCTCCTGCTAAATTTCAAGGAACAAGTGGCAAAACCACCCGAGCGTGGCGAAATGAAATTTCTGACATAAGCGAATTAATATGACGTGCGGTGTCTCTGCGAGGCAGAAAAATAAATAAACCCTTACTCGCAAAAACATTCTGTAAAAACCCTGCGCTTGAGGACCCGGCCAAGTCATTCGACTGTGTATATACGAAAAATGAGAGGGCCTCGGGGCGGCTTATCCAAATAAATACGTCTCAGCGCGTTGAGCTGACAGGATTCATAATTTCCGAGCCCACGAGAAAGCGCTCTCATCCGAAAAAACGAGGGCGCGGAATTTGTTAAACCCGAGCTGAGGCCCGGGTGGCAGACTTCACGAGAGGACGACCGCATACGAGCTGCCGTGGGCCCCGGGGTGTGTGACGGACTGTGTGAGTGCACGTGTAGGTGTGTGGGAGCAATGCTTATTGGGAGCAGCTTTAGGAAGGAGTGATGGATGGAGAGAAATGTGGAGCGTGGCCTCAAACTCTAGTCACGAGCAAAACAGAAGGCAACACAGAGAAAGAGAGAGAGAGAGGGACACGGAGAGAGGGAGAAAGTGACAGACGGTGTAGGTTTCATTCCAATTTTTTACATTTACAAAAAGAAAATATAAACCACTCTCATATGCACATATTCATAATATATATCTCATTTACATGAGACATGCCCCAATTTAAGCAGGTGCTTTGTTAGTGAGCCAATCAAAGTAAAAAAAAAAAACAACTAACATCCGTGCTAGTATATAAGAAGCCTGAGGAATCCCTCACTTCCAGTGAGATCACAGAGATGTGGAAAATGTGGGAAAGAGTGCAAAACGTTGTAGAAAAGCACCACCCAAATAAGGCTGTAGCAGTGTGAGCGATGAATCTGTTTAATGACGATGCAATGTTGCATTTCTGCAAAATCCTCAAAAGGAGGCAAAAGCAGCAATCGTTGGAGAGTTTCCTTGTTAAAGTCGCACAAAAAGAAAAAGATCCCAGTCAGCGATAGACTGCAGTGATTCTGTGAGTTGTAGTGAAAGTCCTCTCCCCTCTCCCTCACACCAGCCACGATTCTTTTTAAAGGTAAAGTACAGGTTATTTTATTTTTGTCAGGTGTGGAGAAAGCAAACACAGCAATAGTAAGGCTTGACAAGAACGCTGAAAATGGCAACTAATGCCCCGCGACCTTGGCGTGCTTGCGTGAGCCTTTTTATAGTTCCCGCAATAAGTCCCAATCCAGTACACCTGTCGCCACCCATGTGACATGCCGTGGCGTTGCGGGAGAAAACCCGGAAGTAGTCTTTAGCAGCGCAAGTTCTCTGACATGCGCCACTATTAGGAGTGCCGCGCAGTCAAATTCGTGACAGTTTTATGTATTTTTACTAAATATTTTGTTTTAATAATTTTTATATAAATATTTCTGGTTTGTGAAACGAATTATCTGAGTTTCCATTATTGCTTATGGGGAAACCCGCTTTGATATACGAGTGCTTTGGATTACAAGCACGTCTCCAGAACGAATTATGCTCGCAATGCAAGGTTTCTCTGTACTTTAATTCAGTGTTCCTGCATGTGCAACTATGCTTATTACATTTTATTTACAGTCGTACTACTTTACTTCCAACACTTCCTATAATTACTGATGACAACGATTTTGATTGAAGCAGCTTTCTGTACACACACGTCGCCCAGATGTGAGTTTGATCACATGGATGTGCCAAGGAAAAAACTGCTGAGTGAGGAAACTGTCGTTGAAATTTGTGTACGCGCGTGTGCTCTGCAATCGGATTTACCCATAAGCAACAATGATGAATACGGGCTATTGTGTGTTAAGATGAAAATTCTCAAGAGGAGCAACAAGACGATGTCATCAAATGAGCACCAGGCAAAAACAGCCAGTCATTCACCCTGTTTACACTTGGCATTAAAACGCACCCTGGGTGACCTGATGGCAACTGGTCAGCTCTACATACAAGTGTGAACAACGCCCAAGGCGCATTCAAGACACATTCCTTCAAACCACTTCCCGAGGTGGTCTGGGACGCATTTGACCACATACCTTTCGTAAGCACCGCTAACAAGTTCTGACGCGTCCCCGACAAGAACATAAGAGGAAAATACGTCATTAACGCAGCACAAGGTGGTTGTTTTGGTGACAGCACAACATGCTAGGAAAAAATTGTAGAGCAGCACTAATATATGTCGTAGAAGTGCAAGAAAATAATCAAGGCATGTGGCAGGGTTAACATTTTTAGCGTTAATTTTGACCATGTATCGGAAGTAACGTAGGCAGTGAAGAAATCTGAGCACAAGTGGTCAGCTGGACATCTTGGAGACGCACGACAGACGCAGATGTATGCGTCCATGTGTCTCAGCTGTTCCTGATTGCCCAAGACACGTATTAAGCCCAAGTGTAAACAGGGCCTTTAAGAAAACTCACATGATGTATTATGAAAATGAGTTTCTCTCAGCATTACACTCAACTTTCTAACTCGGTCAACCAGCCAGTCATTAAGCTTCAGTTAATGTTCGTGATTAATGCTGCCGATTAAAGCAGACTGCAAACCGTGTTCTTAGAAAATATCAAGAAATGTCTCTACAGCATCTTCCTGCAATACGGAAGTAACCTGATTAAAACGTCTTATAGTAATGAAACAGTATATTTAATAAAAAAAGAAACTGGTGCTGTTCACATCTGTGAGCACTGAGCAAGTCAAAAGAAGAAGTACCAAAAAACTGACTCATACTCGTGTTGAATAGAATGATATCGGGGGAATTTCTAATAGCACAGGGGGTTACAAACTAGTGGCCGTGTTGTGTCTTAAAATGCTTATAATACCACTCTAGACCGAGACTGAATTTCTTATTGCTGATTTTTAAATATTTCTCATTTAGAGGTCTGTTTTGCGTAGCCGAGTTCTAAACGTTCCCTTTTTTCGGTTTTAATTTAAGACATAGCTCAGGACAACAATCACGACAACAGTAGAAAGGTTTTAGAGAACCAGACCTCGCTAGCGTGTTTGACATCGCCGCGCACAAAATTGCTGAACATTTTACAGTTCGACTCGGAAACCTTACGGACGGGGATGTTCTGGCTCCGACGTGCCATCTAGTGAATGTCCCTTTTACATCTTCCAGATGTACGTGAGATATGCGGGGAACGAGAACAATGCTGCTTCTGCGTGTGCCAAGTGTAAACAAGATCTCTTTGCTTTGCGTCGGGGCGTATGACACCACCCTGTTGTGGACAGGGTTTTTTTTTTCTAGAACAACACACTTCCCATTAGACTGGTAAGCCAGTGCAAGGAACGTTCCTTTGGGGTTTTTTATTTCTCACGTCACACATACGCATGTACGTTACCGACATAATAAAATGTTCAAATGTTACAGAAGGCCTATATTATAAATCTGGAATTGAATAAAACCCATTAACCAGCGCTTGGGGTTACAAAAAATGCTGAGTTTGGATCTCCTGCCATATAATATGTCTCAAAAAGATACATTAAAAAAACATTTTTTTCTGTCTTTTAAACGTCATCATGCTCGCTGGGTTCTTACTGCATAATGACAGATGGAAAGACTTTCTTAGGTAGCTCATGTTGGTAAAGCCATCTTAAGTAAAGCACTCCCTCATTCCTGCTGGGTGCTGCATATCTCCCTGGCACTAAAAAGAAGTTGTGTGTGTGTGGGTGGCTGTGGGAGTGTGTCTCATTTAGCTCCAGTCTTTTATCCCAGAGAACATCATCACGCCGGACCCAAACAAACTAATCTACTTGTATATCACGGTGCAAAAATGAAGCATTTATATTGCATGCCTCATCTGATATTCTTCTAATGGAGACTTCAACCACTATGACTTCCAGCGGCTGAAGTGCTCCGCCTGTTACTGGCACGGAGGGAGAGAGAGTCATTCACTTAATCCTTCATGCAGCACCCTCGCAAATTACTTCATAAAAAGTAGAAGATGAACAGATATGGATACGTCACGCATCGGATGCCCCGCCCACCCCAACACGCGTACACCCACACACACGCACGCACGCAGCCCGATGGAGATGAAACGCCGTGGGACGGGTTCATGAAGCACACTTACACTTCATGCTCAATTGTTTCCCTATGCGGGGTCAGCCGAGCCAGATATCAAAGGCCGAGGTGCCATAAATCTCTTATGCCTCGGCGTCCGCATGGCAGGAGGCAGACACGTTTAGTCTGCGGCGCGTGACACATTCAGGAGATAAGTCATCTGGGGAAGGGTGAGACAAAAACAGCGCAGGCTTTCTCTGTTTTTCATGGGGTTTTTTGGTTGTTGTGTTTTTGTTGTTTTTTTTTTTTTTGCAGACATGCTGCTCACACATTTTCACTTAAGGGGACTTTTCTTAAAACGGCCCCGCCGCTGGCACAAAACACAAACAGCTTGGTGCTGTATGACCCATAAACAGTTTCACAGCACTGTTACTGACTCTGCCCCTCTTGTGATGACTTTGGCTGGGATTTGACACTTCTAAACATGTCTCTCTCACTTAGTACATCGTTTACCACAAACTGCAATATTCCTTTATTGCCCATGCTATTTAAAGAAACTTTTGGCTGTTTTTTTCTCCCTCCTTTTTAAAAACACTCCGTAATTCATTGTTTGTCCTCCATTCGTCAAACATATGGCTTTAACGAGCTGTCGTAACAGCCCCGCTTTTCGAACAGGTATAACCTTTCAGGACGTTTTCTCCCCCCGCTGAGGTCCAGACAACATGGCCGCTGATGGGCTTTAACAACACTGGCACCTCTGTGCTCATTAATGAGAGGCCGGCATCTTCTCTCATTGGGTCGCCTCGCTTCCTGCAATTACGAGAGTGGAAGCTGGAGGTGAAGGGTCAGCTAATACGGCTAAGCTTAGACCTCCCCCAATACACACATATACATAAATACACACATACACTCACACACACACACTCATGCACGCACGCACGCACACAAACCCCCCGGACAGGCTCCAAATGTGTGGAGGAGGGACACGGCTGCAGCTGCTGACCTCGGAGCAAGAACACAATCTTTCCACAGGCTGTTTGGGTTTGAAGGGTTCCTTGCAAACAGCCAACAAAAAAAGTGAGTGAGAGAGAGAGAGTGAGAGAGAGAGAGAGAGAAAACGAGAGAGAATGACCCAGAACACTACTACTGTTGGGAAAGTTACAAAGCCATTGGGAAACGTGAGTGTTTTTTAATCCATCAGTGCTTGGAATTTCATCAAACGAGGGCAACTCTAAAGAGTAAAGCCCTGCACTAAAATTAGAGCTTCATCAGCAAACCTTGTCCCTGAGGATCCTGAGCTCTTTATGTCTGCGACGGGTGCAGCTGGAGCTGAGATGGCATTGCGGGGCGGGCCTCTGCCTCCTTGTTATTCCTGCTTTACAGTCTGACC
Source organism: Chrysichthys thysi (assembly GCA_030068315.1). Taxonomy (NCBI): domain Eukaryota; kingdom Metazoa; phylum Chordata; class Actinopteri; order Siluriformes; family Claroteidae; genus Chrysichthys; species Chrysichthys thysi. Next base: position 3,803,549 of record JAQLOM010000009.1, on the reverse strand, counting down.
TCTGTGGCTCTCTGGCAGGATGCTCTGGGCTCGGCTTCTACCTCGACAAAGGAATTTCAAACGGCTCCCCCTACTCCGGCGACATCAGAAGCTTGTTAAACTCTCCCAGCAGCCCTTGGGGTATGCAGATTTCGAGAGTCGAGGGACGGGGCAATGGGCAGATCCTTTTACTTTCGAGCACAAACAAAAGGAACACTGTTAGGCGCCTACAATACCTACATTAATCTCTAAACTGTTGTGTTGAGACAAGCGTGAATGATGATAGATTGCTTCCAGGACCGCTAAGATAAAGAACTTTTAACAAGTAAATCGATTTTCAGCCTCAGCTGGGACATGGATTGGTGCTGAACAACGGTCGCGTTGACGCTAAGCCAATCCACAGAGAGACGCCCGATCTTCATGTTTTTATAGAGATTCCTATAAAACAGTAGTCTTGACTTTCTTGACTGCTTGAGGTCTGTGTTCACATTGGCTCCACCACGAAACCTGCCGTAAGAAGATCTCATACGGTCCAGCGAAGCTCTGTGATCGAGCGAGGAACAGAGTGTGGCATTGTGTCACTCTCCTTCCCCGTGTTTTCGCAACGATGAAATATAAGCGGTAAAACAGCGCTTTAATACGCCGGCTGACTCGGCTTAAATCAAACAAGACTCGGAGCCAGACCACACAGATCTGCTGGAGACGCATTTCTCACACAAGAGCTGCGAGAAGGCTGCACACGCAAGACACACACATACACGCACACGCTCGGCCCCGCGATGCCACTCTTTGGTTAGCCGGCTCTGCAATGATGTCAGCAGCTACAGTTGCTGACGCACACCACATCAACAACATCCTGCGCTAAAACTCTGCACGGGAACTGCTGATCAGCTACAAAACTAAGGAACGGCGGCAGCATTAATGAACCGGGCTGGTGTATCGGATGTGCCGCTATTAAACATTCATGCACATCAGGGCTAGTGCTTAGACTTTTAGCACTACAGTATATTCATGAATAAGAGCATCTGTTAAATGTAAATATCGCGTCAAGCAACAGACCTGTCCGATGAAAGATCCTAGGGGTATTCGACTAATATTATTTTAGATATCGGCCTTGAATTAGCTCCCGGATATAAATAAAACAACCTGAAGTGCTTATGGTACGTTCTGTAGTGCCAGATCACCGCGTCACTTCTGATTAGAGCTGTCGACTCTGAACAGACGGGATGCATCAGTTTTGAAAACGAAGCAGAGAATAAACGCGTACGCCTCGGTCCAAACATCTTCAAGCACTGTTTTCGTCCCTGGCGTTCTTTAAATGAGCCAAGTCATCGGTTTGCTCATCAATCAAACCAGAGTAAATAACAAGAACTTTCTAAGAACTTTCTGCTTTGCGAACTTTCTGCTCTGTCTCTGGTCCGATCAGCTGCCTTAAGCTAAATATTTTACATAAACACATGTAATTGGATAAACCGCAACAAAGGATCTGCTACAGAAGCTAAGCTAGTTCACGAATCTCATCTGGGTTTTTTTTTTTCATACATTTATTGGCTCAGCTACAGTTTCTTTTCCCTCCACATACTCAGTTCAGCCTGCCAATTGACAGCCCTCGCTCTATTCTGTCTAGACGGCCTCCTCCCAACAGGAACACAGCGACAGTGGCCACAATAACAGGGCTGTGCCTGCTGTATAGTGTTATATACTGTGTCACAGCTTATCAATATAAACCTAAGTGCCAGGGATGTTCAATTAATAATATATCAACACTGATCACAATTTTGGCTTCATCCATTCGACATAATCAGCTGCGATATCAGGGAGCTCTGAGGATGTCAGCGAGTCCGACACATTGAATCATGAACACCACTTTAACCGTCTACTGCATCAGAAGAAGAAGTGATAATAGTGGTCATCCCCCTTTTAATATATTAATTAGTAGGTTAATTAGACAAACTCCTGCTCTAACTTCAGGTAAATCTGACCAAATAAAAACCCGGACTGTGAATAGTTTGCATAAATACCTGCAGATGAGGTTTGAAAATGGTTATCTGACTACTGCATTAAACAGCTTTACTTAAACACACACACACACACACACACACACACACACACACACACACACACACACACACACACACACACACACA
>JAQLOM010000009.1:3776638-3793055 GCA_030068315.1 Chrysichthys thysi | reverse complement strand
TCTCCTGTGGCGCTCCGTAGAACACCTGGTCATAATTAGTCTCTGGCTGAAGTTGCTCCTCTGGTCGGTGAGAACACAGTATAGCGGGTGAGAAGGATTGTTCAAGATTGTTCGTATTTTGGACAGAATCCTCCTCTTTGCCACTACATCAACAAAGGCGATACACGTTACGGATTACGATGTATAGTTTAGCTATTTTAGGGCATAGTACATAAATCTGTAACATTGATGAATGATTAAACATAACATGTTAAAGATGATATTCGTATTTTAAGTGTATTTTAAAAGAATATGCAAAAAGGATTAGGTAAATGCAGCCCCACGGGGGCACAAGCCCGGATAAATGCAGAGGGTTGTGGCAGGGAGGGCATCCGATGTAAAACTATGCCAGAAAAATATGCGAATCACTTGTGCGACTCCCATACCGGATCAGTCGAGTCCCGGGTTAACGACGACCGCCACTGGTGCTGTTGACCTACAGGGTGCCGGTGGAAATTGGGCTACTGTTGGTCGAAGGAGAGGAGGAATGCGTGTATGTAGGCAGAGGGAGAAGAGGAAAGGCAAACGTGTAGGAAGACCAAAGGGGAGATTTATGGATGTAGTGAAAGAGGACATGAAGTTAGATAGTGTGAGAAAAGAGGATGCAGAGAATAGAGTTAGATGGAGACAGATGATTCACTGTGGCGACCCCTGAAGGAAACAGCCAAAAGGGGGAGTAGGCTGAAAAGGATTAGGCAATAAAAAAAAATAGATGAAATCAATTGATCACTTATGTTAAGTTATAGAGAGTAGAAGTGAAGTTATATAGCAAGTAGGGTCCAAAAGTATACAACCACATTGGAAATCTGGGACTGTTATTATTACTATCACTATTATTATTAAAAACTGGAAATAAACAGTTTTTGAAATTTGAAAATTCTTAATGAAAACCTGCAACATCCTGGCTGTTGATGATTCAACATGTTGCACAATTTCTAGGTCTTTATTCAAATGTAAGGAAATGTGGGACATGAACCATGTTAACGCCTTTGTACAAAAGGTCAGATCTTCCGCGAGCCTCACCCCTCTCACTGAAGTGCATGTTCAGATGACAAAGATAGATCTGATCTAAACATGGATCGTTAAGTTTTAAACATGCTTGTGGAGTACATGCCAGCTCGAGCACACGCTGTGATTAAAACAAAGAGAGGACTTTAAATTCCTAACTACTTCTTGCTGAGATCATTTAAAATGAGAACATCCATGTTAAGACGAGAAAAAAAATTCCACAGATTATGTAGTGAATAACATGATCATCTTGTTAAAATGGCACCTGTCAGTGGGGTGGGATATATAGGGTGGTGGACAGTCAGTCCTTGAAGTATTGGAAGTAGGAAAAGGGCCGAATTATGATGGCTAGAGGACTGCGTCAGAGCTTCTCCAAAGTGGCACGTGTTGTGGGGTCGTTCCTGTTATGCTGACCCCTGCCCATCATTGAAAGCACCTACAATGGGCACCTGAGTATCAGAACTGGACCATGGAGCAATGTGACCTGGCCTGGTGCATCACATTGACGTTGATACTTGAGTTTTGAACTTATTCATCACCTTTGCCTTTTCATGATGTTGGTACAAAGGAGTTCATGTCTTTGATGGAGGGTGATATTTTTTCAGATGTTAACCTTTAGGAATCACTAATTAAGCCACGGAACACGTGTTACATCTTTGTTGGTTGCATTATGTTCATTTTGACAATAGCAAGAACTGTTAGAGACATGAAAGATATTTTAATATCAAATTAGCCTTGCACACCGGAGTGCAAACTTTGTAAGACACCACCTGAGGAGCATGGGAAGGTGGCGTTCATCACCAATGTGCATTACGGTCAACTTAAAATATATAATTAGGGCTCAAAATGATGACCTCCTTCGCAAGGAAAATACTGAGGGTAAGTCATGAAACAAGGAGCCGACTGTTATTGGGGCTAGTACTGAATATGCAACAAGTGTTGTTGCGTCATAAATATATACAAGCCAGTCAGGCTGATGTATGTAAATGCAGTCATGCAACAAATTTTTAAAAATCACTGGCAAATTGCTGTTCTGTGTTGCTATTGGAAAATAATCCACTTTGGATTGGAAACAGAAACCCTTCGTGCTGGACCACATCCCGCCATCATATTATTGATTATTTGCAGATAAGAGCATGCCCTGAAATGTTTTATTCATTTATTATGAAACCATCCAAACACGGTACGTACTGTGACGGGAAAAGCAGTAGTGAATAGTTTGGTGATGCTGTACAAAACCAAACTGATTTAAGTGCATGAGAACCCAGTAATACTGGAGACTCTATGGAAACTGATTAGTTTCCATAGTTACCAGGTGCTAGAAAAGACAAAGATACAAGAATTGAAAATGAAGCATCGTAGTTCAGGTCTCATGAGGTTGTATGAAGCCAGATTGTTTACTGTTGCTAATGCACAATGGTTAAAAAAAAAAAAAAAAAAAAAAAAACATTTAAAGATAGTCAATATAGTAATGAACCATTTTTTATTAGCTTTTAACAATGTTTGCTTTAACACACAGTTGATTTGAATTTTTACTACAGCTTGAGGCAGAGATCATGTAAAGAACAGTGTTTATTTTCCTATTTCAAAATAGATGGAGGGAGGAAAAAAAAACACAAAACCAAAACACCAGATCATTTCATAACACCAGAGTGCACGTTAGAGCTTATAAAAATGAAATGTTTCATCTTAAGGATTACTAGGTGCTCACTGTAGCTAAAGTAATACGCTGGCAAGCAGCACACACTGGATTTCAGTTTCTGATTCAAGACTCGGCTTCAGAACGCATCTTACATAAAACATCACTGTTCGCCATTACACCAGTTTTCCTCTTGATGGTCAGCGGAAGGACGTGAAATGTGTGCGAAGCCATCGGGAGCCACGTGAACGCGTCAATAAATATACCCGGGAAAATGCTCCTGAGCTTGGAGTAGCAGGAGGGAGACAGAGCAGTGAGTGCTGACCAAACACGTAGCTCCGAACCAACACCTTCACGCTAACAGGAAATCAGACAGGACATTTTATTATTATTTCTGAAGCCTATGAGAAAAGGTCCAGGACATGCAAACAAATTCTTTGCAGTTGAATTTCCTTTGCAATGAAGTTTAGATCTCCTAACGACAACAAGAAGAAAAAAAACCCCGACCTCACTCTCATCTTGTGGAATACGTACGGCTTTTTCCTTTGTTTTTAACACATCATACTTATAACAAACGAATGCATTTGCGATAGGAAAACACCAGTACATTTTAAAATGACACAAACAAAAACAAAACAAAAAAAAACCCCAACACAGCTCTCCTCAGTATGTCCACTAAAGAGGACAGATAATATATAAAGCATTAAGCGAATTATATATTACTGTCTCTGAAAGCATCATGATTCTCAATACTTTATTTCATAAAGCTCCGCAAGGGGGAAACGCACAAAATGGAAAGACTAGCAATATACGGTATGTACTCCAACAATCCGTGCATTAGAGAACTAACCACTTCTCCCAGTAACGTCTTTATCAATACTTTAAATCACTCTTGTATAATAGACACTACAAGCCGATTGAGCTCCCCCCCCCCACATATATAAATTTCATCCTGTCGAAGATCAGATTTTGACCGTGTGCGCGTGCTTCTTGCACAGCGGCTTATCTTTTTTGGAGAAGAAAGTCTGACCCTCTAGACTGGTGCTGCACACCTGGAGGACAAAAGAACACCATTAGACACTGCAAATTATATTCAATAAGGAATAAAACACTTGTGGTGTGCTGCTCTAGGAAAGTAATCAACACTACTGTCTGAGCTGCTTCTCACCAATCAGATTCGAGAAACCAGCAGCGCTGCGGACAGCTACACTGCTTCTTATGAGAATGTACAGTATGTGCTCTGCATGGTCCCTCGTCCTGATGTGAACTTACCGAACACACGAAGCAGGTATCGTGCCAGGTGAAGCCCAGAGCCTCCAGAAACTTGTCCCCTGCCTCGATGGGGAAGTCACAACCATGGCAGCTGGTACCAAAAAGACTGTAATAGTCTAATAAGAGACCGAAAGAGACATAAACAGCATCCTGATTACTCTGTGTGATTTAAAGTACCCTCACGATCCAATGTCTGCCATAAATGGCAATAGTAATCAGAGCGCCATTAAAGGGCTGTAAACCTTCTATGACTTTTAATGGCTCTCCAATAACTTGTAAAGGTCACTGACTGTTTAATGACTGTTTAACGAGAGCAGATTACTCAATTACTTGGCTGTAACCAACACCAGGCGTACGGGCGGGCCTGTGCAGGGTGTGCTTGTGAAGATGGGAAGGGTTGGCGTGGGTGGGGCTGCGTGTACGTGTGCATGAGTGGGAGTGTGGTCTCTAGGCTGGCTTCTCACCGTTCTCACAGTAGGGCTGCCCATCCTCAAGGTGGAAGGTGTTGTTGCGAATGGGCTGCTGGCAGGAGGTGCACAGGAAACAATACACATGCCAAGTTTGCTTCAAGGCATTGATGACTTCCTGCAAAGGGGGCGGGGGCAAAACCCGCATCAGCTGTGAATCAGTACCATGCTCACCATTACGATACGTTACCCTGTGAACACATTATATTCAACGGGTGATCTTCAATTCAAACCCAAGTATAATACAACTTAATATATTATTAAATGTATGATTTAAAGCCTTTCGAAATGAGTACCGGAACACAAATACCGGCATTAACATGATGGTAGAGTTGCTACAAAATCCTATGAGATTTATTCAGATTTTATGTCTCACCAAATCACAGCCAAAACAATAAACATGCCGTATAACAGTACACAATACGCCTAAAGAAATAGTGTTAAGGGTTAACCTCTCACTCCTAGATGTGTGGTGCCTTAGGATGATCAACATTAGAGCTGTTAATCGGATCCGGTGCAAAAAAATAAAATAAAATACTACATCGGTTCCTGGCTCAATTACTTGTTCCACTAGCTCACACGGCCAACACGGTTTAGGCCGAGGAGAAATTCATTCAAAAACAATCTTTGGTTGCCCTTGGCTCATTAGGGCTAAATGCAATACTCTCACAGTGATAATAAAAGGTAGCATTACCTCCACTGGAAATTCGTATTTAGAAAAAAGGAAAAAAAAAACCCGACAGGTTTGCATAGAAATATTTAGGCAAGTTCAATATGAAGGAGAATGTCATGGTAACCAAAGAAAAAAAAAATCATTCCCGCCATTCAAAAGGACCTTGAGACGCTCTGAAAAGCCCTGAATCTGATCTCAAGCTGAGCCGTAAACAAGACGGTGCCTGGATGTCCTAGATGAGCCGTAGCCTAGCCGCTCATTAGCAGAACGAACCCCCTTCCGCTTCATCGCCTCTCTCTCTCGGTCTCTCGGAGCTGCTGACCTCCGCAGCACCGCTGCTGCCCGTTTGAAGCCTCAGCACCAGGACTGGCGCTAATTGTCACACATCGGAGACCAGACTGCCAGCCTCCCTTCCTTTGGCCTCGCAACCCTTATGATCCTGATTAAAGCGCTTTTTCCCACAGGGCTGAGAGGCTGGGAACGCCAGACTAACAGAGAATCATGAAAAGGTGCCAAGCCTGAGTTCAAACACTGGCTAGTCTTTTTTAGATTGGATGCACCTCCTTAGGAGACCCTGAGACAGGCAGTCGGTGTCTACTTTTCTAGAAATACGAGCAGTGGCACTAGTTTTGAGCTTTGGGTTAGTCCCTCACCCCGAGAATCTTCTGCTGGCAACGGCAGCAAGTGGGGGCCAAGAACTGCTCGTAGCAATGCTCGCAGTAAACAGAGCCGCGCTCCTCCACGAAGCCCACCACGGCCAGAGAGCTGCGGCAGTGAGCGCAGTTAAACTCCTCTGGGTGCCACGACTTCCCCATAGCCACCAGGAACGGACCCCTAACACAGAAAGAGAGAAAGGGAGCAAGAGATAGAAAGAGTCATTCATTAATAAACTAATAAATAATACACTGTAAACAGGGCAAATCACCGCAAGAAGGGGAATAAAACACACTGGGATGTGCCGTGATAGAAAAGTAACCGACTTTGTTATGCTAAGTGTAATCCCGCTTTGGCCACGTCACACCACCGCACCATGGATTATTTTCCTATAATTGCACACCCCTGAGCTTTTTATTCCTTACACAAATGTGCAATAATTGTAGTATGGGATAATCAATCATTAATATAAAATGCAATTAAATGATTCCATTCATGGATTTATTTCTGTATTTATCGATTCAATTCTTTACCTATAAGAGTTAACGAGAAGGCCTAATAGTCAGATTATCAAAATAAACCCAAAAATTGAACTCCAGATGCACCCAAAATGAAACTAGGAATGCTCCCAGTGTTCACAGTTATTCTATACAGTGTGTACATGACAGCACATGTCTCGTTGTTGTCTGTTCATATAGAATTTGAGCTGGCATTGCTGACACCGGCCCACCGTGAGTAGCCTAGTATTGATTAGTCGTGACTGTGGTTTAGCTGATCCAATCCACACACTGGTTTTGATGGACACCGCTGACTGAAACGATTACATCACTGCGTGGTCTCAGCAAGAAATAAATGACTAGTGAAATATGTGAAACAGAAATAGATCATAAAATATTAAACTTAAAAAAAAAAAATTTTTTTTTTAAAACCTATATCCCATTTAATTACATTTTAAATAGGTACATTTTATTACTTTCTTTTATTATTTATTCCTCATAATCATGTCATGCTTGAATTATTTTATGATGCATACTTTTTTTTTTCCAATTTCACCCTCATCCCTTCGTACGATTTTTTTCCGTACGGAGTGTTTACGTAAAGAATTGTAAAAACCATTTCACTGGATTCATGGTTTGGACACAGGACGAAGGCAGGAAAGTGCTAAAATGCTGTGTTCTTTAGATCACATTTCAGTCTTGGTGGCTCCTCTATAAGGGACCGACCATATCTACAGCAGCAGATGTACAACTCCCACTGTGAAAACAGCCATTTTCGAAGCTCTGGACCGTAAGACATGGCATCGATATTTGTTGAAGCAACGCAAGGAGCGAATTTCAACTCTGTCAGCGGGGAAGCAAGTTACAAATCGGATGATTAGCAGAGAGGGAAAACAAAGGGCTCGGAGCATATCGAATGCCGAAAACAGAGCCCTCAAGCTTGGATGTCATGCCCACTTTTTGCCAGGAGTCTGCGAGTCTATCCCTGGGTTGCGGCGGTGTAACGTATACCGGCTCCTGGGCTCTGCGGCACTCTTCCCCGAGCTCCCGAATGATAAGCCAATGAGTGCCGTGAACTCTCACTCTGCTCTGATAAAGGCGACGCGGTCCTGGCCTGGCCTGTCCGTCACGCCAAATTAATCCGCAATTACTTTTTGTGCAAATTAAAGCCAACACCACATGTTCCAGTCACACTGAGCCTGGCTGGGCCTTGTCGCAGCTCTCCACAAGCCTTCTTTCATTTAACGCAGTGGGTCAAGGGGCTCGAACAGACTGCACTGTGGACAATTCATTAGCAGCATGAAATGTTCTGCCAGTGATTATCTTACAGAAAAATAGAAGTGGTGTAAACTGTACATCGTGGCACGATGAATCGTGAAAAATGTGACGATGTGCATTGTGGAAATGTTCGATACACACAGTGGATATCTGTTTCGATTAATTATACAGTCTTACTGTTTGGACCTCAGAGATCCAAATCTGTACAACCCACTGAATAACATAGGGTATGCGCGGGTCACATGATTGGAGAGCTACAAGATCCGCACTTGTACCCGATATGTTCGGATTGCACTGACCAGCATGCACTACTGTATATGTTGTACAGTGATGCGACTGCATTATAAACAGTGCAAGAGGGCTCTTCAGCAGCACTCAAACACCACCACAGGGCATGCATATCGCCCCTTTTAGTCGACGTCAGAGCTCAGTACGTTTCGGTCGATCGTTTTCAAAGACTGTAAGTTAAATACTTTGTATATCTAATCAATTTTTTAAAAGATACATTATATAATTTCATACAGACAGAAATACACATTGTTTTGCATTGAATTGGGCGGGGGGGGGGGGTGTCCTGCACAAACGCCTACACTTAAAGTAAAAGTGTTATGAAAGTGATAAAGTGTAAGTAGTAAATGATAAAAAGCTATAGCAGGTGAAACTAGTTGATATTTGAAACATCCAGTTTGTATGGGATTTGTGCATCTTACTTACAATTAATTTATAGATGTATTGCCAAATGCAACACTTTGGTGTCTAAATAACCAAAGGCCCCAGAACGCCCTGTTTCCCTGGGAGATTCGTGTATTACACTGAATTGTTCTACAGTGCACTTAGTCTCTATACAAACCTAGCACCACACATACGACTATAGCATGTCAGTGTCAGAGCTAGCAATAGTCCCAAAGTGGACTCTATATATCAACCTGCATTACTTTAGCTTGTACTTAAAACGTACACGATGCTGTACACCGGTTTCTGTTTTACCCCACTGTTACCCCACTTCCTATCTAGCATTTGAGATGAGAGTATGCAGCTTTGAAGGAATTTCAAGGCAACAAATGTGTTAAAACACCGCCGCTCTGCCAAAAAGGAAATGCTGACCTGATAACCATGTTGCAGTGACCACACATGGGAGTGCGGGTTCCAGCAGGGATGTGTTCCGCTCTCTGCACCAGTGAATCCTGGTCTTTGGGGTGAGGTTGAGGTGCGGGGCGGTCAGGACCCTTCGGAACGCCGCTGGTCACCCGTCCTGTATGCGCCGCTGGCACACCTGCTTTAGGAAGTCCTAATCAAAGAAGAGAGAGACAGAGACAAGATTGTAATCTGTGACCATTATGTGAACCTGACCCACAACACTGTGTAAATTACTGAGGACAAAGATGTGTGGCAGCGCCACGGCGAGGTAATAAGATCAGGTAATATTGTGCATGGTTGTGCAGCGTGACCGTTGGTGATAGCGAGCCCCTCGTTAAGATAAATCTTCGGTACCTCCTTTTTTAGCGGGTTCATCGCAGGGCCTCGGACGACAGGGGCCATCTGTGTCCGGGACATCCACACCACCCAGGTCCAAAACAAAGGATCGGTTTACCCAAGTGCAGAGGAAAGGACGAGGGGGGGAAAAAAACGAAAAAAAAAACACAACATTCCCAGAGTCAGAGGAGACACCTGGCAAAATAATCCCCCCCAGTTCCGAAAGCTCAGAGAGGAGAAGGACAATCCTCTCCTTCTCTCAAACCATGGCAGGGGGAGGTCAGAGGTCACCACGCCGCAGAGGGAGGCACAGAGGCAGCTTTTCAGTCCATCGCAGGAATTAAAGCCCTGGGATTTCCTCCTGGACGAGGGAAAGGACCGTCAACAAAGTGCTGTGTACTCGCAGGGTTGTGAGAGGAGCCCAAAGACCGGGTCTCACTTGAACGGAAGTAAGCGCGGGTCCTTGCGACACCGTGCGCGGTCCGTGGATCTGGGAACAGCCTTCGAAAAAAGGTCGTCGCAGCCTGCCAGTCACTCTGGTGCTAAAGTAACACGTTCCTCTGTGGCGCCATCAAGGCGAGAGACGTGAATCACCGTTTCGGGGTGTCTTATCTGCAGCTGATAGACATCTTTGTGATTCATCCACCGCTACGGACACCACTGCTCACACTGTGGTCCAAGACTAGTATGCACTAACTTTCCATCATAACACTGTGCGTGGTCCGTCTTGCCTTCCAAGAGCTCCAAATGTGTGAAGCGTGTAGTCTTCCACAGCTTTGATGCTTCCCTTAGGTTACAGGTTATGTCCATCATATACCAACATGAATAAAATGCATCCTGATTTTGCTGTGTGACAAACTCCACCCTTGTTTGCCCCAGGGATGGCAATTTCAGCCAACCACCCCATTGCAAACTTGATCATATAACCTCATCCCCAGCTTTATCTCTTCATGTGATGTCTGGCACAACATATTGCTCGAGCAAAAACTTTTACCTTTCACGATAATTTATTATCAGTTAGTCAGCTAACTAAATTCAGCAGAAATCTTTAACGGACATCTCGCTAGTTCATTTAGCTAACGTACAAGTCATTGCTCCAACAGTACCTGCATCAGAGGTTTGCTGAAAAACATGTCGTTGTTAAACTAAGATTTCTGCAAACATTTCACTCTTGTGTAGCATATATATATATATATATATATATATATATATATATATATATATATGATCGTTATAAGCATTGATGTTGGTCAGTATGGTGGAAGTTCAGCATGCGACCAAGGCTGATTATAATTATAGCATACTTTTAGTCGTAGATGTTTTCTTTGCGATTTGCCAACAGATCTGAGGAAAACGTGGAGATTCCCAACAGCGTTAAGCCATTTCCACAGTTGCGGTCCCTTTACATTGTCCATATAACAGGCCGAAGACAAAAGAGCTACACGCTAACTAGCATCCATCACCAATTAGCTTTTTATTCTTCCTGTGCATATTTCCTGCCCATCAGGTCGATATACTATTGAACGTGCAGTATAGAATGAATAAAACTACTGGGCACTGACGCATCAAGAATTGGAAAAAGTCTCATTCCAATGCTTTGCAGGTGGGTTGCATCACTCTACCCCTTAGCACTGTGTCTCTGAAAGACAGTATACCGAAAAGGGGGAAACGATAGACGCCTGGACCAAAGGGCAAGCCCCTGGTAACACATCATGCAATTCTGCTGCTGAGTCATCCCTTTCTTCAGCAGATCCTCTAGTGGAAAGCTGGCCACATCCTGAGGCTAAAGTTAAGATAAGGCAAGCTCTTCCTCTCTACCCAGACCTCAGTGGACCCGAGATGCAGCTATACCGCTCCGGCCTGTCTTCAAAACCATGCTCAAGTCGAGCAGCATGTGAATCATGACGCAATCTTTCTGCAGTTAACTTTTCATCGCTGGATACTGTACGCATCAAGTTCTGCTTGCTGGTGCTAAAAGATGCCAGTGGAAGTCCGTTAACAGAAGAGAACTGCGGTAAAACTGATGTCGCACGTGCTCACAGGTCTCTCAGCGAAATGAGGTCCAGATGCTTGACTACCGGACGTCCTGTCCCCCCAGAGTGGGTGCTTAACGTTACTAATCTCCCAGCTGCCGGACAGTTCACCCTGATTGCCTCCAGTCTGGAAACACTCAGTCTGATGAGACTTTGATTGGAGGGATCTTCTCCATCAACCCCCCTCCTGGACCATCTTTACACTGACTCTCTTTGGCAACCCTCACCGATGACCTTCTGCACATACTGGAGCTATTTCATGTCCAGGGTAATAGCTATAAGGGCAATGGGATTCATCGGCATGTCACCTTGAGGACGCTCTAGGCGCATGAAGCAAGCCGAGACGGATGGTGATCTTAACGTGCCCGGCCATCCGGCTCAGACGGCACTCGGAGAGGACGGCACGTCTCCAGTGAGGCCCTGGGTGTTTGTTTTAAAGCTAGACGAAGACCCGATGTATATATTTCACAGAGAGAGACCTGGGCTTCGCAGTCATCACTGCTACAACCTCTGTCAGCAGCTTGCTCTTGATAAACCCCCAGAGAGCCTTGCCTGGTAAACACAGTCCTCCTTCTCGACATACCAACAGTGCTGGGTTATAGGTACACCATGGTATGCAGTGAACAAGATAATAAGATCATCCAGTCCCCTGAGTAAATATTTAGCCTCTGGCACTGAGCCTCGAGCACTCTGGGAGGAGATATGAACCCTAAAAAGTCTCTGTTTAGTGGGCCCTCGTTCGCGTAGCAAAGAGATGTAATTTCAATTTCACACCCGATTTGACAGCGTAACTGTTAAAGCATAGCATTTGAGCTCATTTAGTGAAATATCACTCTGTTTTTATTGGCACTGTGAACTCGAAGCTGTAAAATTCAACGGCACAGCAAGTGCGCTGTGGTGATAAACACTGGTGACGCATGCTGCAAATTCAGAAGCACAACGTTGCCACCTACAGGGCAAAAGGGAAACTGTGGTACGTTCTCATTTAGCGACGCGACAAAGTCTGTTTTTCAGAAGAGAGATCAAAGAACGTCATTAACTACGTTCAGACATTGTATTCACACACCCGACACGTGTGAACAGAGAAATGCACTTAGTATAATTATAGTATTATGTAACTGCACAAAATACTCAAGGCTCAGACGTTTATTTATTTCTTCTATTTCTTCCAAGATTACGTCTGTGATATAATAGCCGTTGCATCATTTCTACTCCCCCCCCCACCACATGGAGTACTTATGTGGACTACCCTGTGCTCTGGGGAATATCTGCACTGGTCTGGGTTGTAGTGTAAGCGTATTGTTGCGTTATACTTGAGGCGTTTTGCATTGTGTACTGAATTTAGCGCGATGTTGTCCGAGAACACCACACCTAAAGAAATTCCATGTGCTTGAATACATAAAAGCTTCGGACTCTGACTCCAATTCAGTTTTTTTGGTTTATTTCCCCCAATTTTTGCCCCAATTAATCCTGGCCAATTCCCAACCGTGTTTCTCCTATCATACAACAGCTACCAACCCGGGAGGGTGAAGGCTTCCTTGGAGCCATGGGACGCCAACCAAGTGCATCTTTTCAACATAAGAGGAGAAAGAGTGTGATCCCTCCCAAGTCTGGTGTTTTGGATTCCCAGTTACAGACAGCTATGCTATCATCGGGGTTCAGACTCGCAGTTGAGTCTGGACGACGCCGATTCTGACTATTCCTGTGACCTGGACTCTGAATCCAATACTGATTCAGACTGATTCGTGACTCTGACCGGGACTTTTAGTTTTTCAGTATTTATTGCAAACAGGGATCACAAAGTGGATCGTTTTTCTACAAAATCTCCACTTCATTCAATGCAAGTGGTCCAGCACTGCACGAGTGTCTGAATTAATCGAGCCAAAAAAGAAAAAATCCTTCTTCATAGTTTTATGTGACTTGTCCTCCCAGCTCAGCTTTTCCTCTGACACGGACTCCAACTCCGAATCTGACCCTGATTCTCACTCTAACTCACCTGCAGTGTTTCCAGACTGCCAGCTCTTGGGAGTCACACTGGTAGGTGGAGGGACTCCATTCCCAGTGCGTGGCACTTTGGTCATAGTTTTAACCGTTGACGTGGCATGAGTGTTCGCGTGAACGTCCTCTGCTGTCTCACTGTGGAGAGAGATGAAACATATAGCTGTTAGCTGGCGCTTCATCGTCGATGGCACTCATTTACAAACATTTCACGTTATCAATCGTAGTCGAGTTATCAGCTTTCAAGGCCCGAGATTCTATATTGGCTTCAGAGCAGACTAATCTGTGAGTGCAGGCGGCAGAAAAAAAAAAAACTGACCGTTCAGCTGCTGAATGAGATACCGGGATGGGTTTGTTATGGTAACCATAAGCAAGAACACACACAGAGGTTTAACCATAAGCCTGGGCAGCTGTCCTTTCATTAACCACGTCACACACCCTTGCCACACACTCACAGCCGCTCTTCATGCTCGGCTCTTTTGAACGCTGCTCCTGTTTCAACGCTATATTAGACATGTGCATATAGCAGGTTTCTATGACGACAAATGCCTCGTGTTGTATCGTGCTGTGTTATGCCATCATTACACTGCTTTTAGGAAACGTATCGCTATTAGAGGTGTAAACAAAAACTGATTCATTCGGAGATGAATCATATCACACCTGGATCTTCAGTAAACTAAAGCGTACTCAACTGTTACTTCTTTAACTGGATCATTTTGCACTGCATATGTAATAGTACATAACGTTTTTACTTAACCCATCTCATTAGGTACTCATATTTCATAAAGCTGACCAAACAGAAGGTGAACCGTGACATTATTGTGATGACGAATATCATGGTACACCCCTCCCCCCTTCAGCTACACAGTCTTGCTTGAAAGTTTGTGAACCCTTTGGAATGCTCCATATTTCTGTCCTAAAACAAAAGTCGAACTGAATCTCAAAAGAAAGTGGGTCGACGACCTAAAGCACACGAGTGATTCTACCAAAGAAGGGCTAAAGAAGAATAAAATTAATGTTCTGGATTAATGTCCAAGTCAAAATCCTGACCTTAATCCAATAGAAATGCTGTGCGAACGGTTTCTGTGAGGGAACCCACCATTATCCCAGAGTTGAAGAGTTGGTCCGTACGGAGGAATGTCCAAAATCCCTTCACGCTGACATGCGGGGTTGATCAACGTTTACCGAAAAGTTATTGAAATCACAAGAAAGTCTGAAAGCAAAGGTTCACATACTTTTGCTACTCACAGATTGGTAACATTATACGTCCTCAATAAATAAACAATTACCAAGTGTAATATTTTTGTCTCTTTTTTTTTTTTAATTCATTTTTCTTTATCTGCTTTTCAGACCTGTGTGAAAGTCTGATGTCGCTTTAGCGGTCATATTTATGCAGAAATATCTAAAATTCTGAAGGGTTCACCAAGTTGCAGGCACCAGTGCACTCGCAGTACTTCTCCGACACTGTTTGATTCCAACGTTAGAGGAAAAGATCGCTGAACGCTTCTCGTTCAACATAATGAAACGGAGTCGTGAGGACATGTGAGGTGAACTGCGTTTGGGGGTTGCGTAATTGAAGAGCGACGGATGAGGACTGTCCGAGCTGATACGGGAACAGATTAAGCATTTACTTATAGAAAACTGTAAAGCAATTACCTATGACGGGAAGCTACATCAAGCCGGGTCCTTAAGAACGGAATTAGGAGCCGGTCCCCACACAAGCAATTAATACCAATCTAGCCAATTACAGGGGATGTGTTTTGGATTAGACCCATTCAGGAATCTAAGCATGACCAGATTGATCAAATAAATCTGGCCAATAGGCCCAGCAGTCCCAGATGGTTTGTTAATGAAGAAAACAGGTGCCAACAAAAATGGCTGGCACCGCTATCACTCCAGCAGTATACTGCCCCAGTTTCCTGCCCAACCACCAACCCCCATCCCGCCTCCCACATCGGAAAAAAAAAAACCCAAACCAAATAATTCTACAATCCTCATAACCTTTCATCATCTACGCGATAAAATAATGAAAACCCTTTAAAGTAATAGTCCATGTGCCTTGCTCTTTTCATGCTGCTATTTCAATTAGGCTGCCAATCCAAGACACGTTAAGGGAAATCTACAGCGTTACTTAAACAGATGGGAGTACTGAAGAAAAAAACAACGTTTCAGCATGCCCAGCGCCAGCAGGGGAAACCATATCTGAGAAAGCAACATGGAAGGCGAGTTTGAGGAAGGGCGGGGGAAGGGCCTGGTCGTGTAGTGCCCATATGTACGGGCAGCTGGTTACATGAGGTGCTGCCATCACCAGAGGGTTTACGTGGACCCGATACAATTCTGCAACGAATCCAGGCGCCGACTCTGACCGGGAAATTAAATGGCTTCAGCCACATTTTCGGAGGACTCTCCTATCTGGGCTTGAAAGCTGAAAAATGTGAAACAACGTGCACATAATGACAAATTTCACATATTGTGCTTTGTCCTTTAGTTATAACCCCACCCCTAAATATGAAGTCATGAACAAATATGACTTCATTTTAAAACAACCGTGGTGGACCGCAATTAAGCACAGCTGTCACGTTGGCGTTCGTGTTTCATATTTATACTGTAATGTTATTTAATTAGAGTGCAAACCACTAAAGTACTGTAGATAAGAAGGTTCCAAGGTTGACTATGTTAAGATCCAATAAACTAATCACCTGAATGCCCCTCTCTTTCCAAGCGTGTACAGAACGTACGGTGGACATCCGGTGCAGTGACGGTCATATACTTCCAAGTACGGTGGAACTTCTGGTCACGAACACCTCCAAAGACGAACAAATCGGTTCCTGACCACAAAATTCGCCAAAATTTAGAATCTGGTCATGACCACATAATCGGCTGCCGAACAAACACAGCCCTGGCCCACACGTGTCCCTGTAATCCAGTGGTTCTTAAACTTTTTTGGGCGCGACCCAAATTCAGGTCCGGTGGGTATGTTGCGACCCAACCCCCCTGCGGTGAAATGTTGCGAGGGGGGGTGCGCGCGCCGTAAAAATGTTGCAAGCGGGGGATGTTTTTTCTCTAAGAACCACCCCCCGGTCGCCAAATTTTAACAGTGCGCACCTCCCCCATTTTTGGGTCGCGACCCATACTTTAAGAACCCCTGCTGTAATCAGTCAGTAGTTCATTGGCTGTACAGTCACCTCCTCCCCACCCATCTTCCTCCTCACTTCCTTAATGTCAGAAGTTGACTCATGCAAGGTTAGTTTCCTTGAATGTTTACAGTAAGTTTTTGTATAATTAAGGATTGCTCAAACTTTTTTTTTTAAATGTTCACAGCATTTTTTCGTTGTGTTTCTCTGCATTTTTGCTCTATAAGCTTCATTACGGGTCCCAAGAAAGTG
>JAQLOM010000009.1:3754384-3776538 GCA_030068315.1 Chrysichthys thysi | reverse complement strand
CCAGCGACTACGTCTCCACCGCAAAGGGAACGTACATTAAAATCATCTGTTTATTTCATTTAGGTTTATTTTTCTATAATTAAAGTTATTCATTTTATTCTCTATTTTATTGCCACACATGAACCCATAATACACTTTAAAAACATGTTTTGAGGCTGAAACACATTCATTGTATTCCAGTTTACACTGATTCGGGTTGCGAACAAATTGGGTCACGAACAGAGTCTCGGAACAAATCAAGTTCGTGACCAGAGGTTCCACTGTACTTTTTCCACACTAAATAATAAGCATGATCCTCCATTTTACAAAATTTGGATTCTCAAACATGTTAGCCACAAGAAAAGGGGGCCGATTTCTTTTATTTCGTCTTCCTCGTCTTCCTTCCTTCCGGATTCACACTGCTGCTTGTAAAAATGCAAAATGTGGAAAGCACTCTCTAGAGGTTTTGTCCATTGTGTGCTACTGTAGCAATGCAACCTCCATAGAGGTCGACCCGCTCCCCATGTAGAAATAAAGGACTCATACGAAGCCAAGTTACGAAACCAACAATTCATAGCTACCAGTAATAATATACTAAAGAAAACACACTTATAATACGCTATATTCAATTTCTGATAACATATCCGGCCTAAATCCTACATCATGGACCTTAAAGAGTGGATTTACACACATTATTCCCAGGGGTTCTCGTACTTTTTTTTTTTTTTTTATAGCCAAGGACCCCTTTAGCCATAAAATAAATTCCTTGCCCTTGCGTCAGATTTACATCGTGAATGTTATTTAAGTGCACGTTAATGTTTGAAGTAGTTTTATTCCCGCGCTTTCCATAGATACAATAGATCTTCTTTCAGATTTCTTTTTGAGGTCTAGAAAAGCACATTATACATAAAAATATTGTCTTCTGGCTTGTTTTCGGAGGATTTACTTCTTGCCCTGAAACAACAGTAACCTGAAAAAGTAGACATTTCTCACACAGAAAAGCTGACTTTTCAGAAAATGCTGATCACCTCATCCACGCAGTAAACGGCACAGGGTGAGAAAATCCTCTGTCGTACTACCATCTGGTGGACCTAAGCGGCGCTGCACTATACTCTGACATCCACCCTCTCGTACCCCGTGGCCAGTCAGAACAAAAGTGCATTAAAGAGAATGGAGTATTAATACATAATGCACCCTCCGGTTCTGTTCCACCTCTGCCCAAACCAATACGTTATGTATTGCTTTGCTTGTCTCCTCTTCTTTTCTTTTTTTTTCTTTTACTCCTGCAGCGCATGTTCCATTTTGTTCTTTACATTCCTCAGTGCCTGGGGGACGACACCGGGAGAGAATAAAGGCAGGAGAGACGGGCATAAAGAGGCAGAGCTAGGAGCAGCTCAGCCCAAAGGAGAGCGCTCATCTATTATTTACCCGTGACAATAAATAAATATTGGATATGTTCAGCAGTTTTTCCATCAGAGAGCAGACAGGAGATGGCAGTTCTTCACGTGTCGAGGTGTGTGTGTTTGTGTGTGTGTGTGTGTGTGTGTGTGAGAGAGAGAGAGAGAGAGACCGAGGGACAGAAGAGAGAGAAAGAGAGAGGAAGGGAGGGAAAAACACCTCGGCGTGTGACAGGCGAATTCCGGGCAGAGCAGAATAAACTTTGTTCCATAGTTTCCACCCTGTGATAATATATATAATACAAAATAATATATGTAATAAAATATAATATATATAGTGCACCTTATAGTTAGTTTGAAATGATCAAGCACATGATCCTGGAGGTTTTTGGGCAACCAAACCACAATGCTGGGCAGCAATGCTTACGTGTTCACGGCTCGTCCAGCCACAAAACGGTACGCAAACTGCTCATTTTTGCACTGCAACACCTTATAAGAAGGGCTTTGACTTGAATGATGTACCGATTTCATCAAAGAAAAAAGGAAAGAAACAAACAAAGAAAGAAAGTACAGGACAGGAACTGCAAAAGAGAGCACAAGCGACTCAGGAAGGAGAGACAAAAGAGGAAACTTTATTGAGACAATTCGAAGACACTGGTACTAATGTCAATCAGACACAGGAGTTAGGAAAGCAGAGTGGAGTTTTATAGAGTGGAAATTGGAGGAAAAATGGGGGGGGGGATACATGAACAAACCCAAACCCCTAACCAAGCCGCCGTTTGAGACATAAATCATGCAAGAACGCTACCGTCATGACAGCATTTCTGTGAATCTGCTTCGTTTCCGGTTTCTTCCTCTTAAGAACGTGACATACTGAACCCCTTATTCAAAACACATTCCTCGACCTGACTCGCTTGCGCACATAAATTAACGACAACAACTTTCAACTGCCTTTTTCAACAACCGTGCTCCTACGTGTGAAAGCCAGTGAGCGTGTTACGCAGCAGAGAAGGAACGGGATGAAGAGTTGCGTGACTACTGGACGTTCAGCACCCGAGCCGAGACTCCGTGATGCCAGTCCCGGAGCTTGTTGTACTTGGGTCGTACGACCTCGGGGTCGACTTTGGTCACCCTGATGTCCCAGAAGCCATGACAGAAAGACGACAGGAAAGGAAAGCAAGAACAGGAAGAGACACGTTACTTTTTCTGCAATGCTGTTACAAAAAAATAAAACATCCCCAAACAAACATTTTAAGCATGCATCAACACAAGGCAAGCTTTTATAAACTTTGTCACGCTTCTATATAAGGTCTTATGAGTTCCAATCATTCTTCAGAATGGCAATTAAAAGGCCGAACGAGCAGCCGAGACACTAGCCAGTGTTGTTTACAAGACTCCGGCCTTTCAGACACACTGACTCGTGCTGTTTTCCATTTCCATGCATTTTTTTTGTTGTTGTTGTTGTTGCGCAGCTCCCTGATTACCCCAATTATTTACCCACGATGCCTCTCGAGGGACTTGCTTTCCAGCGCGGTCTGCATTCCACTCTGACCAGTGGAGAAATTAAGATGATGAGTGAAGATGCAGATTCCAGGCCTGTCAACAGTCGACCCGCTCGTCCTGGCTGACCCCGTGCCTCTTTATTCACGCCAACAAGCTGCAAGCACCGTTTAAATGCATGGTTTCTCAATTCTACGCAAATCAGCTGTGACGCAAGTCCAAGTTGGCTCGAAGGATTCCTCGCTTTGATACCGTGGCCCGAACTCTCTTCAGTTCCCCGTTCACAGCTTTGCAACTAGTTCCACTGACTTGACGCACAAAAAAAGGCGGGGGGAGAAAAACTTCTGTGCTTTAAAATGCACCTTTACCAGATATTAAAGACAAATAAAGCTTGGAAGAAAGTAGCAGAGATCGCTGGTGCCTTTAGGGAGTGTATAAGAGCTAGTACACTTACCTAGCTTTGCTAATCGGCAAATGAACGTGACCCAAAGCCTAGCACGTCACATTTTACTGTAAATCAATCCTGGAGTCACATGGGCAGCTGCTGACTTTGACTCTTGCTATTTATTATTGCAACTAAAGAGACACTAGAAAGTGCACGCCCCTGAGCTACAGACAACACGAAACGCTTGTTTGAACACAGGGTGAGGCCTGGAATCTTTGCGTGAGAAAATGATGCTGCGGAAAACAACAACGTGCTCGAGCCCATGCGCCAGAAAACCACACCACGACGAATGAAATGCGTCAACAAACCAAACCGGGGGCCTTACTTCTTTCCGGGACTGCTCTCCTGGGCTTGTTCTGCACAAAAAGAAGAGACAGAATACATATATTAGATAGATGCGCTGCTACAGGGGAAAGACGGACTCGAGTACAGAAATCTGACAAACCCGAGTGGAAAGACAATAAAAACGCATGCCGGACTTCTACTGCTAGAAACAAATCACAGGAAATGAGGTAACTGCTTGAGCATCTAAAAGTCTCAGCAGGGGGAAAGCTTTACGGCTCTTCCCGGGACGATAACGGCGGGGTTTTATGAGCCGAGGCTGGCACTGACCGTTCTCTGTGCCCGTGATCTGTGCCAGGATGCGGAAGGAGCGGGACTGAGAGGTTCCAGTGCGTGGGCGCCAATCCTCCGTGTCCTCGATCAGACGCTTTTTACTGGCGTCGCTCAGGTGAGAGCCGTGGTTCACCACCAGCTCCGTGTCTGCCATGGGCTTCCGGGGAACCCTGACAAAACCAAGAGAACGTGTGGCACGTCATTCATTAAGAAATCTTTATTATTAATTAATTAATTGTAATGTAGAACAAACTGCTGTGGTGTAGGAGAAATAAACAGTTCCTATAACATACAACACCCAACCACGTTTTATTCCTTACATTAAGAAAAACACAAACACAAACACACACACACGTTAAAATTAAAATAAACGCATGTTGTTCCTGTTACCTGGGCGGAGTCTTTCTGTGGGACCGCATTTAAGAAGATATGACAGAAAGCAGAAAAGGAAGAAATGAGAAAAGTCAGAAATCATCAACGAGCGTCCATCGCCAAGCGTTCGTTTTATTTAAAAGAACAATCTGAAGCCACTTACTTAAGGATACTGTGAGGCCCACTACGGACAGGAAAGACGGATATAATAACAGTCAATCAACACGCCAGAAGCCTGTACTTATGTTTGAGCTCAAAGTAAACATAAAGGTATAAATAACATGGTGAACCTCACACGGATTTGATCAGTCAGCACGTCTGGTGCTGGACGCTTCGTTCTTTAGTTTCGTGCTGAATTATGAAGCCATAATAAAAAATAATTTTAAAAAAGTGTTTCTCTTTTTTTTTTTTTTTCCCCCCCGCGCCTACACACCGTGGAGTATGCAAAAATTTCTGAAGGACTGCAGGACATGATTTAGGACACAGTGTGACTTCCTATCTGTGTTCTTCCCCATGTACAGTTGAGCTCAGACGTTTACATACACTCATCATGGACATAAACGTCATGGCAGTCCTGGGCTTTCAGTGATTTCTTTGAACTGGTTGGGGGTTTTTTGATGATGGGGGGGACCAAACAAAGTCACTGTCCAGCTGATGGTCTGAGGTTATGCTGGAGAGAATTCTGAAGTAGTCCACCTTTTCATTATGTACCGCTTCTACTGGCAGCAAAACAGCCCCAGGGCATAATGCTACCACCACCATGCTTAATCACACACGGTACTCTGTATCTCAATCCAATAAGTTCTGTCAAACAAAGCCTTTTTTATTTTTTTTTAATAAAGTACACAGTGTCAGTTGTAGTAAATCATGATCACTAACAGGAAGTTAAAAGGCCTTGGCAAGCTAAAAGATACTTTAAAACTGTCAGCACCACTGCGATAATTACACCCACATGAGTTCACACAGTTTTTGACTCTGTATACATCATTGTGATCCTGGGTTGATTTCAGAAAACTCTTTCTGTAATCAGAACTTTTTCTCCCTTTGTTCAATCATCAGGTCATTATGCCACAGAAAAAAAATCAAATAAATAAAATCACTGAAAGCCTGATATACTGCCACACCATCCTTGTCCATAAGGACTGTGTGCGAACCTCTGACCTTAACTGTAACACTGAAACATTATCTTAGACAAACTTCGAACTTCTTGGAACTGCTGCCAGGCCGGGGGTTCTCAAACTGTCCTTGTAACAAGGCACGCATTCAACTGGAAAATACATTCCACGGACTTCCTCGGGACGGATATATTTCCGTGTACAGATACATTTCCTTTTCTGTGTGCAATTATATTTTGTAAATTTATTCAGGTCATAAGGGTTTTTATTGCTGAGCCAACGGAACCCATTAGGCTTAAGCTGACAATTACAAGCTACTTGTTTTTGAGTTGCTGAGGTTTAAACTAAACCTATTTAAATCAAGTGAAGCTAACAATAGGCTAATAAACTATAGGGACCCAATAATAAACATAGGAGCTTTTCTAACGATGGCTTGGAAATTTCAACTGCAGGAAGTGAAAATAATTGAGCAATGCGCGGCTATGGGATCTTGTTTATTTATTTATTTATTTTTAGAAACAACACTTTGAGAAACCGTCCCCAAGTGCCGCTCCTCAAGTTCAAAGTTTGAACTGTACTAGAAACCACCAGAGGGCAGCACTGCATGCAGGTTTCACTTTGTCACTGATGAAACCTCTTCTAGGGTGCTCCATTCAATCTTTCTCCAATCCCAAACACACACACACACACACACACACACACACACACACACACACACACACGTGCAGTGCAAATGTCAGAGTGCTCGACAACTCCTCTATTAATACCCGTGCTAACACACATTGTTGGCTATAATTAATGGCAAGCCTCGGGGGGGGGCAGAAGGATTGACGTGAGCACATGTCGCGCGAGGACCTGCCCCGCTAACAGCTATGACCACACAAGAACCGAGTGAGATAATGGAAGGTATGGAAAGAAGAACTAATGCTGGTTGGGAACTGCGCTCAAGACAAGTACATTCATGCTTCGAGGGTTAACCGGGGTGAAGCGGTTGATGACATCACACGTCACACACAGGCACAAACAGATACCAGTATAGCCATAACACTGACTTTGTTACTCGCTCCTCCTCCTGTAGGGAGAAAAAGAAAGAAAGACAGAAAGAAAGAAAGAAAGAGAGGGAGATGGACGTGTGAACGAGATGTATGAAATTGCATGAAGAGATTGGGTCCACAAACACACACATGCTTTTACTTCTCTTAACCAAGCAAACAGGATGTTCCCAGATCGCACAAAGGAACAGAACGATGTTCCACTAATCCTTTAACTTGGATCTGTTTCTCATGTGTGGTTTTTCTGCGAGCCTCAAAAAGCGCATTGTTCGAAACTCAAATTGCCAACGACAACAAGGAAGCAAGACGGCAACAAAAGCCTTCTGCAGCGCCGCGCGCTCGCACTACAAAGCATCTCCAGGAACATCTGACATGAATTACTTTAATGTGAGAGGCTGCACGAGTCGAACCTCACCACTGTGGCTCCTCCCTGGACACTAATTGGCCGACTTAGTAAACGCAGCTGGAAGCTCTCGGAAAGGAGAAGTTACAGGCGTTCCTGAAAAGCGCTCTCAGATAAGGAGACGAGGGGACGAGGAGACGGAGGCTCAAACAGATATCCGAGTTCCAGCCATGCCTCCGATGATCCGTGGGAGAAAAATAGTTACGGGGGTTATAAAGAGGGCTACACAGGTCTGGCCCCATGTCACCACCTCATCATGCCATTAACATACACACACATGAACATCAGGTTTCCTCTAAACATGCGCACACACACATCAACCATTTTTACACAGACGAGTCGAGGTCTCGACTCACTGCAGAAAGAAACACTAAAACACACTCACACTGCATCATACAACTTTGCACGCGCTGAGTCAAGAGGAAGAGAGTTATAAAGAGGGCACTACAAAAATACACCCAAGTCTTTTGGTCATTTTCTCACAGACGTTTATCGGCGCGAATGGGACGATCCGAGGTCTCTCGAGTTACTGTAGGAAGAACGACACAGATCTGGCACCATGACACCTTGTCCACACCCCGCTGTGCCACTACTATACACACATTAGTGTCGGTTTTCTTGGAAACACACACACACACACTGCATCATACAAGTTTGACATGTCTCACTGAGTGGACAGAAACGTGCCACAGAGGGCACCCAGACATTTTTACACCGCTGATGTCAAAGGAAACGGGACAAATCGAGTTCCCCCAAGTTTCCACAGGAAGAACGACAGGTGTGGCACCACCACGCCTCATCCACCCCGCACTGTGTATTTACTACACACACACACACACACGGACGTGTGTTTCCCTTACAACACACCGACTCTTCGTCACGGATGTTTGCATGTGCCGAGTGGATCTGCTCCTGCTTAGACACGTCGTCACAAAGGACACGGCGGTTCGTTCACCATCTTCGTATGATTCAAGCCTAAAGGTTTGGTGCGAGAGATCAGACAAATTCCATTCATGGCCGTGGTTCAGGACTAATTAGGGCCAAGTGCATGCACTCGCAAAAAAACCCCCAAAAAAAACAAGGCCCAGAAGATGTTACGCAGACCGTCAATTAGACAAAGGCAAGCATTAGCAAGCCCCGAGCGCCTCGCTGGCTTTCTCATCCACTTCTTAAGATTGAGACAAGATGTACAGCTTGGTTACAGACAAACAAATAGAGACAGACAGACAGACAGTCGAATGGGAGAGGGGGTTATCATGCAGCTCGCTGCTGGGTAATCCATCAGAGAGAAAGTCATAAAGGGCATGTCGACCTGTTTCCCTTTTCCTGTTGACCTCAAATCCCAAAGGCGCTGGAACGTGGGAGTTTGTTCCACACCGCGACCTTATTTAAAAAAAATAAAATAAAATAAAAAAGTAGCTCTCTAATGCACACTGTACCTGTCTGCAACGAGTTTCTCGAACTATATTTCCAACCAGAATTTTCTTGTTTATTTCAAAGGGCGAAAAACCTCTAAACCTGTCGTGCACGTTAGGGATAAAGGACGAGATTTTCGCCTTCGATTATTTCAACGCAGGGCTTAAAGCAAGCGCAAAATGTTTTCTTAAGTCGGTGAAACGGCTTGTGGGAGCGTGCGTGTGTTCGGTCCAAAAATACTTTCGACTTCATGGAATGCAAATTCAGACTTGTTTGCCGCCATCCAGGCATTTCCTACCTACGCAGTGTAGGTTTTGGAAACGCTGTCCAAAAAACACGGAAACACGTCATTAACTCGAAAGCTCCTCAAATGTTTACAATTAGGGTAATGTTTGCTTTGGATAACACTAAAACTTGGGTAGCAAAGGAGCTTGCAGCGGAGTCGATGTTACCCAAGCAGTGGAGGGTTAAGGGCTTTGCTCTAGAAGATTCTTGACTATCCAAATAAACTCAGTTAAAAAAAATTAAAAATCTGTTTACATGCATCACCCTGACCGCGATTTCAGCCTTGAATGAAATCAATCAACAAAAAACACCGCAAGAAAAAAAACTTTCATCCCAAATTATTCTGCTTCAGAATATTCGACAGGAAGCCTGAGTGAGTACCACCTACATTCCAAAGTGTTTAAAAATCCTTTAAAACCTGTTCTCCAAAACCTGTGTCCCTCACAGGAAATGTTCAATTCTCGCACTGAATTTTTATCAGACTAATAGATTACACGGCTGATGCATGTTACTCAATGAACCCTCATCATAAAGAGAACAGAGGGTCTCGAAATCAGAAGCAGGACAGGATGGAGGCAGGATTAAGGAAGGAAGAGCGCGGAGGTGGATTCGGGACTCGAGCGATGGCCTCCACCTACCCGTTCTGATGCTCCGCTCCACCCTGTTGCTCCAGTAGGCCACGCCTCTGACCCATAGCAACCTCGCATGCATTCGCGTTGGAGTACAGGTTGATTGGCGTGTTGTAGACTGAAGGCTGTGGGACAACAGGAGCGGATGAGGGGGCGGGGGCTGTCACTCGCGCTGGGGAAGACGAGCCAGAGGATGAGGAGGAGGAGGAGTGAGAGAAGGGGGAGTAAGCGGAGCCAGGTTTGTGGGCTGGGTTAAGAGAGGAAACTGTGCGGGAGCTGGAGCTGCTGGCCAACGGGAAGGGAGGTTGTGGGCCTTGTGCGAGGTGCGGTGGAGGTTGCTGAGAGGGAGCGGCGGGGGTGAAAGCTGAGGAGGCAGAAGGGATGGAGGCTTTGGGTGCTGCAGGAGTGCAGGACGGGCTGACTGCTCTAAAATTAGACGATGCTCCAAAAGGGCGGGCCGTCTTGTTGTAGGCGCTGCTTTGGGGAGCATTGGTGGGGCTGGCACTAGGGGCAGGACCAGGTGGGTGGCTAATAGGTACAGGTTTAATGATCTCCGGTGGTTCTTCCTGTGGGAGGTTGGAGACACACACACACATGCAGAACACTCACACACCACTACAAACTCATGCATGATAAAGCAACACTCCCATCATAGGCATACAGCAATTATTTACTAAACATAAGGGCGTTAAACTCTTTCAGCTCATGAACAAAAAAAAAAAAAAAAAAAGATCCCCAATCTGAATTGTTGATGAAACAAGTGCTGTATATGCGAATGAAAGGAGGTGCGGGTAATCCTAGCTCTACAGAGCCATGCGATGCAACTGTAAAGTGCATGCTGCATCTACAAGAGGATCTGAACTTCAGAGTCTGCTGCTGGTCATCAGAACGTTAAATACAATCTGTACTTTCATTTGGTACTACTCCATTTTGCCTGCACTCACTAGCCGGATTTTATTAATATTATTATTATAAATAATATTATTTAGATCTGCCTAGATATTATTTGGATGCTGGACTGTTCCCTCATATGCTAGTTCATAAGCAGGACTGTTCACTGACAGGGAAGTGTGTAGTGCTGGACTCCATTTTGTTACTGCCGGCCCGAGTGAAGCAGTACCGGGGTGGGAACCTGACACTGCATAAAGCTGGAGGACAATTAACACCAGGTGCATGGAAAAAGATGAGCTGTTATCCTACAAGGCTGACTAGATCCTGTCAGTGACCTATTATTTTTTTTAAACCTCTATGGCACCTCATGCAAAGTCAGCTTTGTCCGATCGGCATTTTGAGCCTTCTGACCATGTATATTTTCCGTGTGATTGCTGCTGTTTTTTTGAGCCTCTTACTGGGGAGATGTTTGCTTTCTGGTCCATCCTACATGATGTGACTAAACCTAACCCCATGATGAGATCATGCTGGTCTTGTTTTGACACGGCCACATTAAATAGTGGTGTATGGGCTATCGTGTGACAGCACCAAAGATTCTAAAGCGCTACGTGCAAGATAGATTACTGGCCGGAAAATACGTTGATAATCAGGAAGTACGGACGTTCGACACTATGGGCGCCATTTTGGTAAGATGACCTTTCGTCCCAGAGCCTGGATACTGTGGGAAACTTGCGGCATTTTTCTGAAATCGTCTTGTCGTTACGTGTTTTGATGTATTAGCCTTGTTTGCATTATGATAAATTATGACATCCTGTGTTAAGACGACATCAATGGATTATTTGAGCGGATTGTTTGATTTTTTTTTTCCCCTCAATAATTGGAGCCCAATTGAAGTAAGTTCCATGCAGCTGCACTGCAAAATCAGCCCCATTTGATTTAAGCCTCGGATATCGATTAACATCGTGGATTGCATTTGACTTCAGATATCAATTTCTTATCTCAGATAGTATTGACAACAATTAACCTTCTCATGGCTGCTTGAAGAACTTTGGACAGATCAGCGTATGTTTTCCAAGAGGTGGCGCTAGCTGTTGTTTGCCGAAACATAAGTTACGGTGGGCTTATCAAAATGGCGTCCACGGTTGTACTTCTGCTTATTGCGCAAGAATCTTCAGACAGCACGACAGGGAAACTATTAGGTTTGAACCATGCATTACATCACTAGGCTCCTTTTTTTTTGAAAAAAGAATGACGGACTAAATAGGCCAAGGATCTGATATGCTTTGGATATAATAGCCAAGGAGTGTTAAGTGGGTTTTTACAATAATCTGTCAACTCCACATGTTTATCATCATCGAAATCATATTAGCAATGCTGTTAACCTCGAACTTTCAGACCCTACTATACAACTTCCAACACTGTTTATGCTTTCACACAATCTGGTACAGATTTAATGCATTATAGATGACTTTGCAGTTTTCTTACCTTGGGAACGTCACCTCTGGGGATGCTGGATGCCCTGTAAACACATGAGAACACACACAAAAGAAAAAGAAAGATGAATTCTTTTGAATGATTTCTATTTTCATGGCTTTCATTACGTTACCAGGAAAACACCACAAGGCTGGATGCGACGAGCATCGATCTACACGCCTGCTTGCTTAATGGCAAACATTTTAATGCGTTCTATATATGAACCACCATGATGTTTGTGTGCTAGTAAACGCTCCATTCTTCCTGGCTTTGAAAGATGCCCACTGCAGCTTGAACCAGCGCTATCCCTTTTGCATGCTACGTTACACTGTCCATAAATAAAAGCACAGCGAATAGAGGCATCCAAACCCGAGCATTTCTCATTCTCTACTGACAACAGCTGAGGATTTCGGAACGGACCCGGTATATGCCAAGCTAGGCACGGGGTGCCAAGAGCGGACTCGGAATAACATTACAAACTGGCTTCGACACAGAGTACATAGCTACTGGCACCCGAAACGTCGCCGTGGGACCGCTGGATATGAAATAACTCAGGAAGCCTGAGTGATAACAGTGATAAGTTGCGTTGAGTAACTGGAGAGACCTGCCATTTCCTAAGTGTTGAGACAAAATACTCTGCCACGAGAGACAGACCAGGACCAAGTCACATGAGTGAAGCAGACTTCTGCGGTTTACCTACAGACCTTCACTGAGCCAATATAAGGAAGTCTTTGATTCAGACTCGGCTTATGAGAAACACTGCTGTCATGTAACGTGTGTTTGGGGCTTTAATCTTCTTTCCCTAGCCGTGCACCGAACAGCAGGGTTTTTCCTATTAAACAGCGCAACAGCTGTAATGAGAGCTGAATAAACAAGCTTTTGCGAAAATGCACTCGGCTCCCAACATACCACAATAGATGTTTTTTTTTGTGTTTTGTTTTTTTTTTACACACCCGCAGACATTTTTTCCTGTTTTTATTGCCTTAACCCTTTTGTGGTATGCACTCATCCTTGAGTTGCCTCAAGCCCCATTTAATACAAACAAATAAAAGACAAAATGACAACAGTAGAAAAGTAAATAAAAATACATAAATAAATGAAAAATCCTCCCTATCCGGTCACCCAGAAGAGCAAAGCCTCCCTTATTTGGCTTGGTTCCTTTTAAAAAGTTTGTTCATCTCAACTCGGAGCATTTCCTCCCCTCTGACGCTTCTGGCTTGCTCATTAGGGATCTAAAAATAAAACTATAAATCAGAGCTCTGGAAAGCGACAATGTCTTTTGTTAAAAGTGCTTTACGAATAAAGGACTCCTTGCACTGTCCCCGGCGTTAACAGTGCTCTCGTTTCCTCACACCACTCAGCGAAATTTTGTTCCCGCGTCACCCGCAGACTCTTCCATATTAGGAAAGGAAGACGAGGGGAGTTTTTACAAGGCTGACGCTGGGTCACTACAAAGCCCCCCCCTTTTTTTAGCCAAAGTTCGCCTCATTATAAGGGCAAGAAGAAAATGCCACAATGAAAACTCTGAAGCAGTCCGTTGGGAAAAGGAAGTCAGCCAAGCTCCATGCGAAGAGCGCTGTATGGCTGCTTTTAAAGAGGCCCAGCCTAAACAAACAGAAGGCGTGTACCAAAGACGACTGCCAAATGGACCCCGAATCTCAGGTGAGCGCCCTTTCACACTCAGGAATTTCACCTCCTGCAGTCCGGTCACGGTGGTCCTGAGAACATCTGCTCCGACCTGGGGTCTGTTGTTTTCCGGACAGTGCTTTGACAGCGCGCTCAAAAATGAGATGTGTGTACAGACAGCTGTTCGCTGGCCACAGACTGTCCGATTGCAACCTCTTACGCTGTGGATCCACGACTCCAATCAACCCAAACCTCAAAGCACACTTCTGATGACTAGTCCATGATCTCGCATGATCTGGAAGGAAACCTCCATTTTCATTCTCTTGTATTATAGAACGTAAAGACAAAAAGATTGATGTGTGTATTGCTTGAGCAATCAGATTATTTATGTACATCCATCAACAGCTATATATGAAATCTAGACTGTTGATTTGGAGAACCCCGGTACTCATTCATCAACTTTTCTTTTGGAAAATTGCACGTAAACGTTCTGTAGGCCAAACCAAACAAAAGATTCCTGCCAGAATTACAAATGTTTGCATCAACTGAGATTCAATATTCATCACCGAGACTCCTAATATGTAACTTTACACAAACCTAAAATGTAACTTTACACAAACAGGAGCAAGCACAAAATATGAACGTTTTTCTAAACTTTGCTAACAATTCACAAATTCATTTGTATCCAAGTTGATGTATGCAGAAAAATGTCAGAAATTCCATTCCAGATCATGCAAGATCTTAAAAAGGGAAAAAAAAAAAAAAAAAAGTCAAAGAGGCTTCGCACTGAGAGCGAGTTGTTTTATGTCCCTGTACAGTACACCGACTCACGAGATCTATTCCTGTAAGGAATTCCCTCTTTGTAGTGCTTTTGGAGAGCAAGATTTCAGCCCAGATTTGATTTACTCTGCAGTAAATACAATTCGGAGCAACACGCACGTGTGCCAGAGTACCGCTGTGAAATACGACTTCTGATCTGGATCCTCAGAGCTGCAAACGTGCACTATAAAGAGAGAAATCAGCACGAGATAAATCACCCGAGTCTGCGAGTGCGAAGATGTCTCCAGCAGGACTCTGCTTTCCCAGACAGACGCACATGTCGGGTCGTCCCATGTGCCTGCGGGTGTGAGAAACTCAGAGACGGCTCGCTGGAATGTGGGAGGGGCACCGACTTTCCAAAAGCAACAGTGCGGGACATGGCATGATCCTGAGGGGCAGCACATCCCACACCCTCATCACTCAGCACTGAGTGTCCAGTCATCCTCCTCCTCCTCTCTCGTTCTCACACACACAGAATGCTTTTCGGGTTGCGCCACAAGGGACAGCGAGTAATAATTACTTGATTTTTCACAGCCCAACCATATTTACTTTTCCTTACAGGATTCCTCGGTCTGAGTCCCCCTCCCCTCACCCCCTCACCAGATCTCTTCTTGCATTCAAAAGAATTAGGTTTTGACCTAGATGATATTCCGTGTGTTTGGCTCAGCCACTGTGTTAATACTCTACAGGGACAAGCACGGTTCAACATTCACTCACTGTTTACATCCACACACAGAGATCCTCAGGCTCTCGCGCGCAGAGTTTAGGGTAGCAGCTAAGCTCCGGTTGGCCGCAGCAGCTCGGAAAGCTTTGTGCTGAAGATGTGAGTCACTCTGCGCACAGTGTCTAGAAAGAGCAGACGAGAGTAATACAGACCAGAGGGAGATTGATGGGATGAGGCTCTGGTTTCTCTGGTAACAGATCTGCAGCCAGGCCTCTGGTCAATATCATAGGACTGCCACAGTAGCCCAGAGTGTGGTCAGACTGTGTAGAACCTCACACGCGCGTCAACTCGGTCACTCTGTCCCGCACACTTTCTCTCAATACGGTGCGCCAGATATAGGTCACTTGAAGGCCAGCAATGACATGACTGGAGTGATCACAGAAACCACTAATACAACTGAATGTCGAGAAAGAAAATGCTAAAACCACAAAGCTGGACACATGCTAGGGTCTCAATTTATAATTCACTTGCACGGATTCAGGACGGAGATGATCAGTACTGAATGGATAACACATGTGCCTTTGCAGGAGGGAAGAAGTGTGGCTACTGAGGATCCCAATCCCGGCGAAGGAAGCATGGCCTGCATGTTCCTTAGTCCCAGTGAAAGGCATGGCCTCCGTGCCTGCCAGTTGGAGTAAAGTAGGCGTGGCCCCCCTGCGTGCCAGCTGGAGTAAAGTAGGCGTGGCCCCCGTGCCTGCCAGCTGGAGTAAAGTAGGCGTGGCCCCCGTGCCTGCCAGCTGGAGTAAAGTAGGCGTGGCCTCCGTGCCTCCCAGCTGAAATAAAGGTGTGGCCTCTGTGTCTGCCAGCTGAAATAAAGAAGGCGTGGCCTCTGTGCCTGCCAGTCAAAGTAAATAAGGCATGGCCTCTGCACCTGCAAGTCTAAGAATCTGTGGCCTGTATGCCTGCAAGTCTGAGTAAAGAAGGTGTAGCCTCTGCGCCTGTTGGTCTTAGTAAAAGAGGTGTGTCCTCTTTGCTTGATACTGCCAGAAAAGGAGGTATGGCCTGAGCCTGTCAGTTTAGCTAAAGGGAGTGTGGCTTGAAGAAGAAATGGCCTCAGTACCAGTGAAAGAAGTGTGGCCCCTGTGATTGCCAGGTTCTAGAGCAGGGGTGCCTACACTTTCAGCATGCGAGCTACTTATAAAATGACCAAGTCCAAATGATCTACCTACTATAAAAAGCTGAGACTCACAGGAATATATAGACAGCCAGCTCGCCATGAAAAAATCATGTTTTCTGTGCTAAAACAATCAATTTCTGTCATTATGTAACACTTCCACAACCCAAGTCAAAGCCTGTCTCCCTAACTTGAAGCCTGTGTGTACATCCATAGCATCAAGTCACCCCGTCATATTTGGGCTCAAGTTTTCCGTAAGAACCCAATAAATTCAAATATCCACTGTGTTTTATCGACATAGTGTTCTTTATTTGTACTATCCGAATAAAATGACACCGAATAGTTTTTGAAAAAAACAAATCTGAACTTTTTTCCAGTGGAAAACGGAATCTTTAGCATCGTTCTCCATTGTTTTCGCTAGATTCACGCCATTAGATGTGTTCAGGAGACTCTCCTGATTATGTAGATACCAGTCATGTGTTTGTAGAACCTTCTGGTCTCAAGTTACACGAGCTCAAAGCATGTCAGTCATGCTTGATAATAGGTCGCTTCAGGTTTGATGGACCGTAGCTCCGGCCTATGACAAGTTACGGGGGTGGGACCAAGATATTCCTGTAGCCAACAAGCAGACCTTTCCAATGGTATGTAAGACATCTGGGTACTGCCTAGGGAACCTTGGGAAATTGAGTGCGTAATCGTTGCGTGCTTGGTGCGCTCTCGGTGCAGCCACGCCGGGGGCTCCAAGTTTCGGGTTGCCAGGTGATTTTTTTTTTTTTTTTAAATGCTATGCGATCGACTCACAATACCTTTGCAATCGACCGGTAGCTCGCGATCAACGTATTGGGCACCCCACTCTAGAGTAAGGGATGCATGGCTCGGGCCTGTCAATACCAGCTGAGGTCTCTGTGCTTGTTAAAACCTTCAACAAAGCAGGCACAACCTAGGCCTGTCAGGCTAAGTCACTCAGGCCACTGTACCCATAATTACCAGTACCACATACAACTTGCAGTTTTTAATTTAACAGATGTCAGGGCTCCCGGCTGAAACACTGAGCTGTCGTTCAGTGCAGCGTTCCATGTGTTAGTATTTCTTATTATTTCACGTGTGCCTAGACAAGAGGAACGTTTAACAGCAGCGGAAAATGGCGATTCACTATTCACTAAAGGCCCATCCCTACTCTGCGTCCGTCAGTCCCGGTGATTGCACAAATCTGTTTGCACAATACAGGATCACATGATTTGCATCGTACAGCAGCCCATCATATTCCACTGAAACAGCAGGAAACTCTATAATGTTTACGTTTGGATTGCTTTAGATGTTTTACACATACACTGAGATGTGCATGCATCATCTCACTCGGCTCCACACATAGACTCCTATTGAACCTCAGAGCTGCGCAGCAGTGTTTGCATTCTGCATTGCCGTCTGCTCCTACCCGCAGACTCTTGCATAACATTTATGGTCCTTCCGCCATCTTTGGCGTTGATATCCCACCCCAAGGTTATCAGTCCAGTGCTGCAGAAATCAGATTACAAACACACTGCCAGTGATTTCAGTAAGCTTGTTTCCTTCCACACACCCCCACATCTCTCTCACACACACACACACACACGCACACACACACACACACACACACAGCCAAAGACTAACAGATGTTTCATAATGGTTCTCCCAGATCTCACGAGCTCGCTTCTAAACGTTGGGCTAAAGAGCAGTAAAGCTGGAGAAGATATTCTGAGGCATCGTGCAACAGCTTGGAACTGTTTCCTTTTATGTAGCCTATAAAGAAGTTTTTAAGTTCCAGCTCTACTGTAAATTACATATATTTCCAGCCACTAAAATGTTGGAGTGCTCGCAGCTTGAAGTGGGGGGGAGACACGAAGAAGGACTGAATCGCTGTGATGAAATTCGCAAGACTGAATAACGGCTTGCATTCGGAGATAAATTACAGTGGCTTGCATAAGTTTTCACTCCCGATGAACGGTTCCACATGTTGGAACCTGCAACAGGAATGGATTTAGCTTTTAGTTCCTGAATGTGCAAAATGTTCAATAATATTAAACTTCTATTTTTAAAAAAATCTATAAATTTGTGAAATCATTTACAAAATAAAAATAGTAATTGCAAAAATAAAATCCATACACGTTGAAGGAAATTCATTCTGGAGCATTCACCTGCCATCAGACATCACATAATTAGTTGAATCATGTCTACCTGCGTGCAGCTAAATAAATACACCTGTTCCTGGAAGAACCCAGAGTTTGTTAGTGAACATACAGCACCTGTCAAAAAGTTGACATATCTTTAATTCAGTGGTTTTCCTTAAAATACATTTCAGGTCTTGAAGTAATAACAGACTGTTGGCTCTTCTTTACTTAGCCGAGCGGTTCTTGACATAACATGGATTACTACGGTTCTCAAATATGGCCATTTGCTGTATTTTTATTATTTTACTATTTACTGTTGAATGACCTCAAACACATGAAGGCAAGAAATTGCACTAATTAACTTTGGAAAAGTCTTAATTAACTCCTAAATTAACTACTTAATATTTTAAGTATTATTCAGGGTTTTAGCAATTCCAAACTTTGAACATCCAGTAGCGCACCATGAAATACCCGATTACAAAATGGAAAGTAAAGAGAGAGTAAAGAGAAGCAAACAAAACACCAAGAGTAACTAAGCATAATGCTACCACCACCATGCTTCACTGAGGGGATGGTGTTCTCAAGGCGATGAGCAGTGTTTTGGGTTTCCACCAGACGTAGCTGAAAATCTCATCAGACCAGAAAACATTTGCTGAGCCTCCAAAATGTCTTTTAGCAAACTCCAAATTATCCCCTCTTCCATGAAGCCAAGCTTCGTGAAATGTCCAGGCGTCCTCAGAGTTGTCCCGCTTGACCTACTGATCCGTCGCAGTTACCTTAGGAGCAGGATAACAGCTTGCTCCCATTGTCAATTGGAACTGTAGTGACAGGAACTAGCCTGAATTCAAACAGACTTTAATCCGCTGAGTCCATGTGGTTTGCATTATTTTACACTGGAAATATCACCATGTTTATACACAGGACTGAGATCAATCATGCACAGACACGAATGAGGAGGTGGCTGAGTGAGAGGAAGAGTCCACCTGAAAAGCGGTCAACGCATCGAGAGCCTTACAGAAGCCTTAAAGAATGACGAGGTGGTCATCAATGACCTCTACAGACTAAAAGCAATGAGACTGCAGGACAATTTATATCTGGCTTCTACAGTATTTTGGGGCAGTCAGAGTCAAAAGTTGGAACAGAAAATGGAAAAGATTCAAACTTTTTTTTTATTTTTATCCTGGGTATTTCAGGCATACTGGAGCAAGTTTAGAGTGCATCAAATGGTGACCCCCCCGACTGGCCACAATCACTCCAATCTGAACAGATGTTTGTCTTTATCATCATCTCTAAGTAACAGGAAAGCGTGTTTTCCTGTGTGCTTAGCAACAAGTCGCAGGTTGGGTAACGTGTGATCCGTGGTCCACCGGTTGTCTTCACAAGTATACAACAATCATTCAGAAAGTGTGTGATGCGCAGCCTTGGATCATAAGGTACAACAGAACAATAATGGTCGTATCATGCATTTCTATTCTAATAGCTGCTTGTCCCTCTATTCACCTTAACAGCGCCAGGCCCATCAGACCTGGACATCACAAGGCCTGTCCACAGACTTGGTGCAATTCACCCAACTTATAAAGGATTGACACCCATGGATTTTGCAGACTGACCAAAATGCAGAGAGGTTTAAGCCGGACGTTTACCCTGCAGGTATTATCCAGGAACGTTGATGTGTCAGTACAAAATGCAACCTTATAAAAATTAAAATAAATAAAATAAATAAATAACTTAGACATTGGTGGATGATGTAAATTCCTAGGGAGCTTATATCTGAAAGAGTTTTACATTTCTGATGTGGTGGCCAAATAATAAATATTATATATATAATATATATGTAATATAATATATATTATATTATATATATTATATATATATAAAAAATGCAAAATCACGGACTAAGCAGAGAGCATATTATTGAAGGTTCATTTAGACACAAAAGCCTGTCGAAGGCCAGGGCTTTACTGTCCCATTCAATAACGTTTTGTATGTCTGCACATACAGGTGCATACGTGTCGAGCTTTAGCACACAAACACTCCTGTGCAGGACACCGCTTTTAAACTTGGTCAGACCTGAGAGCAAAGCACACTGCACGCAAGCGGAACTGGCATGCAAAGAAAGAATGGGCCGGTGAATTAGTACAACTTTATTCAGTCTTTGTAGGATATTTCTTTCTTTTTTTTGTTTTTTTGTTAGCATGAAAAGACGTGAACTAGACTTAAAGCAATAACGAAAGCTGCCTGTTTAAATAAAATAAAAAAACCTAAGGAAATTGAGTATGATATCTGGACATTTTGTGTTTTAGATTTTAACCACTTTCGATGGAAGTCGCTTGCAATTTGTCTCCAGAAGCGACTCATGAAAAGTAGAAATCCCAGTATTCAGAGTTGCAGGAGTATTTTAATGGCTTGAAATGATGATTTAGTGAGACAGGGGATCTTTTAAAAAAAAAAAAAAAAAAAAACTTGGCTGTATTTGCCCTTATAGAATATTATACAAGCCTCCAAGTTTCCAACTGCTTTTGACACATAATAACGTGTTTGTCGATCCTAAAAGCAAAACGTGCCATTTCCCCCCATAACGAATGAAAAGATCTTGACTGGATTTACCCAGCTTTCTTGGCAGGATGTTTGGTTTTTTGGGGGGTTTTTTGCCCTTAGAAACAGACACTATTACTCGCTTGCAACAAATGTGCACAAAGTTGTTTTCACAGGCAATGTGCTAATATCTTTCTTTCTTTCTTCATTTTTAAACACAGCTCTACTCTGTAAACTACCATGTTAATGATTTTTACTTCTGGCTGGAGGTTCACGTGTGAGGACTGAGCTGCTAAACAGATTGATGGATGATTTACTCCGTTATGTCGACGAGAAAGGATGCGTTTTTAAGCCTTCAGTTGGAAACACAACAACCTGCCAAATGAGGTTTCTTGGATACCAAACCACTATCACCTCATAAACTTTGCTTATTAATACAAGACTTTGGCCTCCATGGTTACACGTCTTGGTGGCCTCATGGAACGGTTTTACCCAGTGCGGCTCGCGTTTATATGCCGCCGGCAGCGGAGCGTGAGAGGGCTAGTTAGCGGTCGATGGGTTTAAACGGTGAAAAATTCGAACTTTCCTGCCTATGTTTAAAGTTTAAAAATACTAAATCGATGGCCACGACCTAACGAAACATCGCTTGCCTTGCCTGAATAAGCCGTGCTGACCTTCCAGTGACTCACAGAGCTGAGCCTGAACGCCAATCCCAGAAAGACAAACAGGTCTTCCAGCTCATTTAATAGACGCACGCAGTGTGGATAATCCAACCATGGAGAAAAGCAAAGCAAAGCAAGAAGAGCAGAGCAGGAGCACAGAACGGGGCCAGAGC
Source organism: Chrysichthys thysi (assembly GCA_030068315.1). Taxonomy (NCBI): domain Eukaryota; kingdom Metazoa; phylum Chordata; class Actinopteri; order Siluriformes; family Claroteidae; genus Chrysichthys; species Chrysichthys thysi. Next base: position 3,755,166 of record JAQLOM010000009.1, on the reverse strand, counting down.
AGGGACCAAGTTCATACACAGAGACTAACTCCAGCTCCAGAGCGATGTGGTCACGCTGGTTTTCCTCCACGTCGTAAAAGGGCCCAAAACGCTCACTTTGAACTGCTTTGTTCTTTCTAACACATCTCTTAAAACCCACACACGCCAGGCTTTGTGCTCTTTAGATGCACCAAGGAGCTCTGTATCTTAAAGGGAAATAAAAAAAATCCAGGCGGAACGTCTTGAATGACTAATTTCATAATCGGGAATCTGCGGAAAGAGTTATCTTCAGAGTAAACTCTGAGCTGCCCTTTCATTGGGTTACACAAAAGGTCTTTCATCGAAAAAGCTGGTTTACTTTCACTTTGTTGCACACAGTGCTGCTGGACTACCTGCTGTCAAATCAACATGGCCGCTCACGGCATCAACATGAAGCCAAAAAGCACATCTTTAGCAGAGTGATCCTGTGTATTCTCGCATTTCCTCTAACTCAATCAACATGCAGACATATTCGCTTGGTATATGCATGACAGGAAGGAGGAAAAAACCAAACACACACACACACACACACACACACACACACACACACACACGACCCTCGGCTCACGAACTTAATTCGTTCCAAGACTCTGTTAGTGACCTGATTTGTTCCATCGATCAAATGATCAGTGTTTCCCACTGAAATGAATGTAAATACGATGAATGTGTTTCAGCCTGGCAATAAACAGAATAAAATTAAAATCACCTTAATTATAGAAAAATAAACCTAAATGAAATAAACAGATGATTTTAATGCATGTTCC
>JAQLOM010000009.1:3734364-3754284 GCA_030068315.1 Chrysichthys thysi | reverse complement strand
CTTAGGCTTCTTACTCTCACTACCATTTCCACTTTCTTGGGACCCGTAATGAAGCTTATAGAACAACAATGCAGAGAGATGGGCGGGGAGGAGGTTACTGTACAGTGAATGACCGCACGTCTGACCGAGACTGATTAAAAGGGACATGTGTGTCTTTGTTAGTTGTGTAATACACAGAAGCAGAAAATGGCCGTGTTTTTTCAACACCTGATAATGTGGTTGTGACCAGATGCAAAATTTTGGCAGATTTTGTGGTCGGGAACCGATTTGTTTGTCTTCAGAGGCGTTCGTGACCAGAGGTTCCACTGTGTGTACACACACACACACACACACACACACACACACACACACCTGGTTAGATTGTTGGCAACAAATGATGTCTCCTTTTTTTTTTCTTTGGAGTTCAAAAGGTTAAAAATGACAAACTTCCCAGGTAAAATCAAATGCAACGTTCATAGTCACTTTAAAGAAAGTGATGTGGAGGTGCTTTAGTGCCTGCTCTGTTCAGCTTCAAAAGATCAACTTCCATACCAAGTCCACCATCCACACAATCATGCTCATTATCAGGTTACAGATCTTTACCTAGCTAAGCCAAGTAAACCAGTGTAAATCAGTGTAATTTTGTCGCATTTGCATCAACGTCTACGCTCCAGCTTGGATTTCTTTCTCAGTAGTGTGATGTTAACCATCAGGAGAAAATTTGAGTTCAGGAGCCAACAGTCAAATCTCACCGTTTACATCAATTTATTCCTTTATGTTGAAGATTATTACGATTTCTCCTATTAAGCCTCACTGCAAACGCATCAACAATAACATAAAGCACACAACTGCTAACTCATTCACTGAAATTGCTAAATCCACATTTAATATGTTTGAGGGTGAACTCCGGCGGGGACTCCAAGAGAAGAATTTCACACGCACCTGAAAAGATTTCATGCACAAGTTTACTTTTACTCGCAGCCCTAACCTGCTGCTATCCATCGAACAAAATCAGCTCTGCGTCCACGGAAATCCTCGACACGTGACCGTGAAGCTGAAAGAGGGGGTCACACAGCCATGTCAAAGATGGCTTAAAAAATATTTTTTAAAATGCTAACACAACACAGCACCAAACCTCAAACAACTCTGGGAACATAGAGTCGGGACAAAATCCCAGGAAAGGGAAGCTCTTGCGGTATGAACGAGTGGAAGAATTCATTTGTGATCCTGTGGCTTTGCTGAACTGACAAAAGCAGGTACAAATTTTGGTTTCGGAGGTGGGAGACAGGAGGCTGGCCGAGACAGACGGGAGTCTGTTTAACTCATTTCACACTTCCGAGAGGATGCATTAATATCATTGACACAGCGCAACGACTTGAAGTGCTAAGCTCTCAGAAATGAAAGAAGAAAAAAAAACCCTACAAATTCGAAAGGATTTTTAGTGTTTTGTGTTTGTTTTCTTTTTAAACCTGGGTTTGGATTACAACGCATTACCCTACCTGCACACACTGACGAGCAAAGAAAAGTAATCAAGGCAAAGCCTCAAATGTGCTTGATTTTACCACGTATATTAATTGCATCCTGGACACTTTGCAATCTGGCATCTGTACCATGCCGCTGTGTTACGCTCCATTAGATGAAATGCCTCTTTACTCATTTCCTTCCAGATCCCCCCCGCCTACTAAATAAAGATTTATTGCTCTTGACTTAACGAGGTCTCTGTACCGGATGACAGATTTGTATCTCTTCACTTTTGAATCACTGAGGCATGCAAAGCAACTCTGAAAGGTGGTGGCACCGACACGTGATTTATCCTCTACCTGACTTTATACTATTCGTATGCTATGGCACATTACAACCTCACACTATGAACTCAAACGCTCCGTGAGCAGGCTGTGAAAAAAGGCTTTTCCACATCGCGCTCGTGCATCTCAGCACACGCGAGCCAGTAGTCAGACAGTCTATTATGGGCTTATGAATAATTGCGTCGACGGCCCCTGAGCAGCCGTGTTCTGGACCATTTCTAACGCTTTCCTAACGCCGGCGAAACGGCTCTCGGGGACCTCTGAGCAAACTCTGCGCCCTTTCAAAATGTAATATGAGTTTAATAATAAACCTGCGATGTGTTGGAAGAGCGAGCTGATATTTGGTCGATAGCGGGTCAGGATTGATGGTTTTCGCAGATTGTTTGACAAACTCTCGACAGCTACGAAAACGCATTAAGAACTTTAATGAGACATTCCAGAGTTATTGCACCACATTCCTCTTGGTCTCAATTTCCTTCTCCAAAGCCCATAACTCCAGAATATGAGACTCTGCGTTTTTCAGGCCCCACGTGGCTTCTGTATCGGGTCGGGGTTTTTACCCGTTTTACTTAATCTAATCTTCTGCTGCATGTAAACAGGTCCCATTAATTTACTGCTTTTACGACTCACGTGCGTAGTGTGACGTCATGGCATCGGGATTATGATTACGACAGCCCACATGAACACCAGGGAACCTCTCACGATTCTTGAATTACATTTATATCATGTAGGCTCCATGAAGAAACCGAAATCTCTTTACATTTGTCGTTTTAGCTATATACAGTAGCAAACAGCTACTCTTTACAGCCGGGGTGAGAAGAAAAGCATCACGGAACGCGTCCAGCATCGAGGCAGATGGGCTGCAAGAGAAGAAACTCAGCTCAGGTTCCACTCGTACAGGCCACAGGGGACACAGGTTCGCTCAGTCAGGATGGATGAAGCGGAGAAAAACGCTTGCCTGCTCCTTGAGGGGTTGTTTAAGTTACCATAGTCTTCGAGTAAACTCTGATCACTCTGGCTTCTGGCCTTTCTCATCGACAAGGTGTTTCCAATGCCTTAGAAACCATTGTGTGTGAAAATCCCCTTGTTGAGATGTGCAGTTATACCCACAAAGTCAATGAGATGATGATCTTTTCTAACCCTAACCCCGTTCTGTTCGTTGTGAGGACTAACTAAAGCTCTCAGACGTGTAGCTGTATGACTTCATGTGCTGCACCGCTGCCACATGATTGGCTGATTGGATAACGAGCGAATGATCTGTAGTGCAAATCAGACGGAAAAACATGTCCGGACTTCTCATGGCACCTGAAGTTCTAACACTAACAACAGCGTGGCAGTGATGGCCACGCAAACGGTTTTGATGAGCGCTTCTGAGAGCGTCAGGGCAGGCTGAAATAAGAGAGCGAGAGTGAGAGCGAGAGAGAGCGCAAATCCAAACATCATGATTGCATTACATCCTGCATGCCCGGAGAAGAGGCCCTCTGAGGGAAAGGCACGGCGGAGACCTCGCTGTTAACTAAACAACTCTTTCCACCGCCTGCTGCTCAGCCATCATATTCCCACAATTACCGATCTTATCTTTGTTATGGGGAATATTCCTGACACTGACTGACATGCGAGTCCTGAAAGAAACCCAGGGTCCGAGTCGGACTGGGGTGATGTGAAAAAACGGCCCATCATGAGAAGTTCACCAGATTTGGGAGAAAAAGAAAAACAGCCAAAAAAAACTAAAAAAAATAAAAAATACATAAACGCAACACTGTCACATTTCACCAACACGACTGACGTTTAGGAGAGGGAAACGCTTCAAAAAAGGAATAAGAATAATGCGAAATCCATTCAATCAGAAATAAGGATCTTTTTAAAGATTTTAAAAGGACTTCTTTACTGACAGGAAAGCGTCCGCATTACATTACATCAGATCCAAAAATTATTGGCACTCTTGATAAGGATGGGTGTAAAAGGTTGTGACGGGGTAGGTAAAATAAAATCAAAAAGTCTTTGCGGTTAAACAGCTATATCTCGCAAAACAGAAAATATGATATTGGGAGCACCGAACCTTTGGATAAAGGAAATGTATTATGAGGGGGAAAAATGAAAATACATGCAGCACTTTTAATAAAACAAATTTTTAAAAAACCCACAAAAAACAATGTCAGTCTGCTTGCAAACATAACAGCGCTGAGTCCTCCATCTTCAACGGTCGTCCCTTGAGTCCAGGATCGTGTATGTTTTTCTGTCTTAACCGTCCATGATGTATCTCAACAAGGAAAACTGAATCCCTATAATTATATTCTATTAGACAGGAAAGCAGTTTTTGTATAGATGAAAAAATAAGAGGACATCTTGGACAAGTTTTGCAAATAAAAGATTATTTTTATGATTAAGAAACGCTTTTTTTTTATTATTATATATATATTTCCTCTGTGACCCTGGACTTTTTGGGACACCCTATAATGCTAGTACACGCGACAGTGGGTTATTGAGCTCAGTGGATTTCGATGCACATCAGAAAAGCTTGTTTCCATGATCGCTGGTTTGTTTTTTGGTTGGATTTACAGTGATCCCCCGTTTATCGCGGGAGTTACATTCCGGACCCACCCGCAACAGGTGAAAATCCACGATAGAGACACCCCTTTTTTTTTTTTATTTGTAATAAAGAATTTAAGCTTTAAAATCCCCCTCCCACATGCTTTAAACACATTAAACTTATTAAAACACACTTTTTAAACACATTGTAAACGTATTTGATGTGTATTTGGTTACCATCCGTTGTTCTATCAGAGATCGCGTCATGTTAGCAGCAGCCAATCAGAGCCCAAGAGAATGAAAACCACGCTCTGATTGGTTGAGTTTCCTTCTTTAGCCAATAACGTGCCTTGTAAGAAAACATCTGGGTATTTCAGCTTCCCAAGGAAGCAGGATGGTTTATTATTTACTATATTGCTTAAATATTTATTATTTTATTTACATATTGAATTTTTACAGCATTTTATATAATATATATATATATATATATATATTCTAATTAATACATTACAGTGTTATTGATATTTTAGCATAGAAAATAGATCGCTAGAAACCACAGATTTCCACAACTGAAGATTCAAAATGTAGACGTAGATTATAACCACACCTCCTTTTATTATTTTTTCCGTAAAACCCATTGTTCCCGAGGGTGCCTATATTTCTGAAGCCGACATTATATGCCATCACTCATACGTTCTCGTACCTCTGCAGGGTGAGGCTCAGGTTGCCTGCGCAGGCTTTGATCTTGTTCTGCGCCTCCAGGTGAGTCATGGTGTCTGTGGCGATGCCGTCGATGGACAGCACGACGTCTCCGACGCTGATATTCGCCTTGGCTGCTTTTCCTCCATCTGTCAACTGCACAAAACACACACACACACACACACACACACACATGAGAGACGAACAGTGCAGTATTCCCTACCGTTCGCTGGAAGGTCGTGTGAACTTGGTCATGCCTCCTGGCTGCAGAAAGAATCACACAAGTCATTTGTCTAAGCTGTACAAGCACACGCCTCTCAATCGATCCCATCTGGGCCATTTTTTAGTTGGAGTTTGGTTTTTTTGTGTGTGTGTGTTTTTTTTTTTTTTAAACTTACATCATTCATTGGTTAGCTTGAGGAGGAGACATTTCCATTTGGACTCCACCATAGTGGTCTTTGGGGGGTCATAAAAAAGTTAATTACATAGAAGACCAAACACCAATGTCCACCTTGCCTTCAGTGCTGCGGGACGTGTGCGCTGGGATGAGATGCCACTCCGAGCATTAGAAGAATTATTATTATTAGTGATTGCTGTGCAGGTTGAGGAGGCCTGCCCCAAAGAACTGACCTTTTAACAACAGCCTAATGTTAATCTGTTAAAGAAACCCCTAAAACTAATTATATATTTCTGATTGCGGCTCAAATTCTACCGAAAAAGACTTTTCTACATATGGCTAGACAGTCTGGGACTTTCTCATCACCACTGGTGTCCAAGAACTACCTCCTTTCACAGCAAGCATCTGTTCGATGTTTCAAATGACCAACCACTGATTTTCCCTACAGTACAGTGCTCCGAAAATAAATAAATAAAAATAAATATATATGGATTTCCTGTCCAAGTCCTGTACGCAGACATCCATACGGGCAAAGTCAAGATTCTGAAGATAGCGTCTCCAGAAAACAAACACGCCATGGGTCCTGGAAGCTTGCTATTTTAAATGGGCACCTTGCAAACTATAATCAGTAAATCTCAAAGAAAATAAGTTTAGTTGCACAATCTGGTCCAACCTCCTAACCTCGCGCCTGACTACTTTGCACTCAGACGAAGCAGCACTGTTCCACAACACTCCATTATCAAGATATTGCTAGGATTACAGCGTCTACCATTTCAGACCTGTTGTTCCATTAAGAACGGTCCCAATGCGTCCAAGGTGCTTTGCCTTTGGTTTTACATTAAAAATCATCAATGCTTGGGGCAAGATTTGACACTCGGGATTTTACGATTAGGACATTTCTTGGATGCAGAAATTCAGGAATGTCTGGTTATTATGAAAACCTAACCTAGTGGGAAAATAAGGACAATATTTCCATTCCACAGTAGGACGAATAATCAATAATCATTTAGTGGGCCATACTTTCTATTTGCTGACTGCTAGTGTACAGACTACATGTGGTAGTTGGTTTGGCCAATTAATAAATAAAGAAACAAAGAAATAATAAAGAAAGCTATGATCTGCTCGTGGAAGAGACGGGGCTTTTGAGACTTGTCTGAACAGCAGCACTGATGCAAGTGATTATTTCAAAGAATGGCACTAACATTATTTGTATACACTGGATTCTAGCCATGGAACAGTAATAAGTAAATAAATAAATAAAATAAAGGTGGAGTAAAACAGTTTCCAGAGGGATGTATTCCTTATAATCCATTAACTTGAACCAGAGGATGCCCCCCAAAAAAGTAAATCACACCGGTATCTTGGGACTCGATGCCAAGAATTAGGCTTAAGAAGAAGAAAAAAAAAAGCACACTCTTTCCTTTTATGCAATGCAGCGAAGCCTGACTTGTGCAAGTGTTGTGCAAAGCTGCATGGTCTCTAACATTTTAAATAAATAAATAAATAAATAAATAAATAAATAAATAAATAAATAAATAATGCACACCCCCTAGGAATAAAAAACAATGCGTCCGTTATGTGATGTCTGTATCGGCTGTCGGTATGGCATGTTCTCAGACAGTGGCTCTAGTGTTCCTGCGTCATCCTTCTATTATGAACAGCCTGACTGCGTCGCTCTGGACTCATCGGTACGCACTTCCCACACTTTCCTCGTGAAGCTCAGATTGCAGATCTAGGATGCTAAACTGGATCTTGGTAGATGTGCCTGGGCAGGAAGGGCGCCGCTGAACCCGTGACACCAGGTTGACTCGGCCCCAGGTGTTCCCTTGTGGCGTTACACAAGCATCTGTGCATCTTGTAAATCAATCGCTGTTCATGTTCGTTTGTCGTCATGTTCGTAGCGAGTGCACTCTATCCGGGAAAGGCTCCCGTCTGGGTTACACACATCATATATATTGTTTGATTTTTTTATATTATATATAAATATATATATACACACACACACACACACACACACACACACACACACACATAATATATACACATACAATATATCTTTAAATATGTGCGTGTATCTATATAAATGTAAATCATTATCGATATATATAAAATCAAACAAGCAAACAAAAGTACAAAAGTTCTTAAGACAGTTCAACGGATCTAATGAACTCCTGTCTGAACAAATGGCAGGTTGATTTTTTTAAAATCACTTAATCCAAACGCAAAAATAACCCAGACTCCATGGCAACATTGTACCTAACCTGTTTTTTTTTCCCCCCGTCATACTTGACGATGTGGATTAAGACGAATTCTCATAAATGGGACGTTGGGAAGCGGCAGAATACAGTAGGGCTATAAAGCAAATACAGGAAGGACTTAAGGATAAGCTCCACTACAGTGACCTCTTTTTCAACTACAAAGAAAAAAAAAAGTGAAAACAGGAAGTAGAAAGGGGAGAGAGAGAGAGAGAGAGAGAGAGAGAGAGAGAGAGAGAGAGAGAGAGAGAGAGAGAGAGAGAGTTATTGTTCCAGGGCTTCTGCAAAAGTGCTTCCACTTTTATTTTTTGTTACATTATCACATGGATTGTAAGGACCCATTTACTTTCAGGCAGCTGAGCAACACACAATGCGGTTATCGGAGCTGAACTCGCCGGGTGACATCACTGCGGTCTGCCTCGTGGGCTTAATTGGGCACTAAAAAGAGGGCAGGAGGCGGAGCTGAAGCTGCTGATAAACGCAGCCACCATGAGCCTTAGTGGTGCCAGTGGACAGCTTTATTTATAGCGCGTGGTTATCGGGCTCCGTCCTCTGGCCCGGAGCGTATGAGGGTTTGCTCTGGAGGCCGCGGGTCAACGAGAGGGTCAAATAGGAGGAGGGTAAAGTTCAGGGGAAGGCACTCAGCAGGAAGAGCAAGTCCAGGCTGTGAGACATGCCTCGCTGTCCATTTTCGACTTTTCTCCCTGAACGTCTTTGAGTCAGAGATGGATGCTTTCAAGAAGCTACCGGATCTCCAAGCACACAAAGCTTTGAGCCGTGTGATGCGGCAGTTGCTCACTAGGCTTTTGCCCAGAAGCCATGAGTCACAAGTTTAACTACGACAACATGACTGCAAGGGTGGAGCAGGTGCGAACAGCCCCCGGAGACCCCGCGGCAAAAAGGTCTATTCACAAGGTCAGGGGAAATAGTTGAACCCTCCCACGGATGGAAACACCCCCCCCCCCCAAAAAAAAAAAAAAAAAAAAAAAAAAAAAAAAAAAAAAACACGCACACAGCCAGGCATGATTCCTATGAGTCTTGTTTTTGTACATACTGTAAACCTTGGCTTTTCCTTGCATAAACAAAGCTTCACACGTACATAATTAAACAGCACGTCTTCCTTACACACCTATTACATAATTTTAACGATCCGAAATCCCTTCAATTAGCCCTTTAAATAGACGCAACAAGTGCTCATATAAACCATGTTAAACGTTCCCCCCAGTTCCGAGCAATCAACTTTTCCGTTTTAGGAAACTGTTAACTGGGGCTCTTCTCCCGCTTCTTTTGGTGTGTAAATATTTTAACAGCACTGTGTTTTTACCTCAAAAGAAAAGCGAGGAGACAAACATGCTTTGTTTGACTTGGTATAAAAGTGACCAACGCTTCTTTTATTTATTTATTTTTTTACACGTCTGGCAGATGGAAATGGCCGAATGGATGAGATCCCCCCCCACCCTCTGTAGACGTTGACCGCAGTGCACAAACCGTGCCGGTGGGGAGGCGTGCCCTGGCGTGTTACTCATGCGGCGCAGTAAACCTTAATGGACGGTTGTTCCACTCGCAGAGCACCTCAGTTTTTCTCCTTTTATAGTTGTCTGAGAATGTTTCGTGCCACATCACCCACGCCTCTAATCACAGAACGAGGCTGTATCACGCGCCATTCCCTGCACCAAGAGTGCACACTGAGCATGAATCCTTATCGTCCATCAGGACACCCAGGACCTAAACAAACCCAGCTTATCTGGGGCGCAGATCAGAACTTGCTTGCTTGAAAAAACGCAAGACTCAGCACTTTCCCCAAGCACATCTCTCAACACCGATGTCGCGTACGTTTTAATTAAATATTACAGGGACACTGTAAGGGCTGTGGGAAAACCTTACAGCTCTTCTACATTTCCTTTAGTACTTCCTCCCCCAACATAGAAGACTAGAAAGATGGTAGGGAAAAACAAGTCTCTCAGGAAGAAGGGCAACTGCACAAATACATTTTTTTTAATTACAGTGCAACAATTAAGAGCTCTTTTTCACCCAGTCCAAATCTCACTTTGAATCCATGTTCTAGTCATTTTCCTTTTCCATTACGAATTAAGGCAGACCAAAAAAAGAAACCACACACACACACTACACTTTTCTGCTTACAGGTTTCGGAGTCTCGATTCCTGAAACCAGATTGGCCTTTAAATCCTTTTCAACAACGATACAATGAGTTTTCAGAGCAAGAAAGAGTTACTGTTCATGCTGAAACATTATGGAAGGGTTTTGTTTGAGTTTTGTTGGTGACTAAAGAGCACCTAATTATCTTCAAGTGTCCTGTTGCCCCATCAGTTGGAGATTGTGAGCTTGGACCTCAACAATGCCATAGTCATCCATAGCCTGATCCCACAGAAGTAAACTGGGTTGGAGAGATGACACTAGATCCTCTTTCTAGCCAACTGTGGGCCTTGATGACCTCACGTATGCAGAAGAGGGCAGACAGGGCTTTCCTGAGACACCTGATGGCTTTCCTGGAATCTGCTGTACGAAAGCAAAGAGCTGGGTTGTGGGTCATTGCTGACAAGTAACCAAAAAAGACTTTCCTTTTTCACCTTCTCCTGTGTAGTAAATGGTTCTTGGCTATGTTTAGGAAAAAAAATTAGAACCAAATAAGCTTGGATTGCAGGTCTAATTAATTGGTCACTTCCCGCAGTCGGGTCAAATCAGAGCTAAATGGCGCCCTCGCTGCAATCAAACCACATTAGCCTCGGCTTGGAGGTGGACCAAGACCACCTCTTGCAAGCAGCCTCAGACCACCTGTTTCGGTCCGTTCCCGAGGGCTCTGGTCAGACTGACTAAACACACAGATTCCTGCGTCCGTCCAACTACCCACAAAAAAGAAAAAAAGATGTTATCTGGAGACATAAATGACATTAAAACAGATGACACAGGACGATAAACAGGTTCCTGCTCCAACATGGACAGCAGCCAGTAGTTTCCTCAGGCTGCTAACCACCACCAAAAACCCCAAAACTCAAATGAAACTTCCTCTTAACAAACCGACTGAATGAGGAGCACGCTCAACGTAGTGTACAATGTATTATGTCTGCTTCTGGGAAGTTGTCAGTGTTGGCGAGCGCTCCACGCCCCAATTTCTGTTTAATCTAGCTAAGCGAATTAGAAAAATACTGGGGGAAAAATAACTTAAAAAAAAAAAAAAAAAAAGAAAAGAAAAGAAAAGAAAATCATCGCAAAATGTCAGTACGTCTGACTCAGAGCTTCCTTTTTCCAAAGCCACAAGAAAGACAATAACCTCAAAATGGCTGGAATATGGTAACTGTTTTGGTAACTTTATTTTGCAAGACCATTTATCTTGGAGGTCTTGAAGGATTTAGCAGCAGAACAGGAATGCGCTCGGCTGCATAAGCGGAACAGAAGTGACTGAGGTTTTCCCATGAGGCCTGATGCGTGGGTCACGACTGCGCTTCTCTGTCGGCAGCTGATTTCTGGAATCGCGGTTTTGTTTTTTGTTTTTAATAGCGTCTCGGCACAGAAGACGATTGTGAAAGTGCTCTGGCGTGTCCGTTAAAGAGACTCGTGAGCTCCTTATATGGAGCGGAGAGCGTCTGAAGCTGGTTGTCTCCCTGAGAGAGACATTGTGTCATCCTGGACTGAGCACATCTTAAAATGCTGAAGCGTGCAGGGTGGTGCTGATATACTCATCATCGGATCGCGTCCCAGAAGACTAACGTTGCGTCACTTCAGGAGGGCTGCCAGATGGCGCGAGGCTTTTACGCCTGTTGTACAAAATACGGGACTGGGAAGAGAATTTGAACTGATCTTATTCAAGCTCTCGACTCTCTCGAAAAGGTGAACGAAAAATAGATAAATAGATGATAAACGTACAGCAAAAGCACAATTTGGGTCACATGGACCAGCTGGGATCCAGCTGCATCAAATCTGCCCGCGATGTAAAGACCGCAGCGCAGGGAGTGTCGTTTTGGTGAACAGAAACACCTTAGTAAGAAGACGAGAACGCTCAGGCGAAAGCATTTCTCCATGCTGGTCCTTTGGCGTGTCTCCCATGCGCCTTCCTGCCTGGGATCGTTTCAGACAAACCGGTGAAGCAAACACGTGCGCACGCACGCACACACACTTTAAAGAAAAGAAACTTTTAAGTCCACTTCCATGGCAACGCAAACAAAACAGAGCATTCCACGGCCTGAAGAAAGCCAGCTCTGAAAGCGCGCCCGGTGGAGGCAAACCAGTCTCTGCCCTCAGAGGCGCTGAGGTCAAACAGCCACCTGATCACCATGTGGTACTGTGATGAAGCAAAACCACTAAACACTACTGCAACTGATTGGGTGTACATACATAGGATGTGGTAATCAAAATCATGTGTGCATGTGTGTGTGTCATTCTTTCAAAGTGCTACTTCGTAGCAGATGTCAGTTACGTTGGATACGCTTGTGGAAACTGGCCATTTTCCGCTGTCAACAGGACGCATGCACGCTCAGCTAATGAGCGAGACAGGAATGTGAATACCTATTGAGAGGAGGACATTTCTAAAATTCCTCTCAGGACGGAAGGGGGGAAAAAAATTCACACATTTTCCACTCCTTGTTCATTCATTACGTACGTTTCTAATTAATGACTAATTTGCCCAGACGACCAGGCAAAGATTTTTACACACCTGGGAGTTCCTACGTTCTGATACTTATAGCACATCATAAACACAGACGAAACAAAACAAAAATAAATAAATAAATAAAAACACACCCCCACAACCCAACAAATTAAATGTTTTCTACTTACAGGTAAAATAACCTTTATAAAGCGGATTGTTTCCCACCAAAAGCGCATCCTGAGGTTTTATTCCTCTTGCACCACAGCAATTTGCCAGGATTACAATTTTTATTCATATTTACAGAACGACACAGCGTACATAGAATTACATTTAACGCTCGGGAAACTGCTTAGCTCTTTACGCTATAGCACCTACAAATAGAAAAATTCACCGAGGGAAACTGGAGACTCCTTCCTCCTTCAATAAGCATAAACATTTTCCTTACAGAGAACGTCACATCAATGCATTCGTCTGTTAAATAGCAAGAGACCTTAACGTTACTATAACATCACCGTGAGCAGGTAAGCGTAATCCCCCGCTATAACCACAGTTTACATTTTGCGTCCCCGGGTGTTTGCGGATTTTTATTTAGGACGTAGCTCAATTTTTTATTGCGGATTTCCCCTGGTATTTCACGGCATCTGCAAAACCTCTAGTGAATTGTTTTTATGGATTTTTCGACGGTGGAATTCGTCACACAGCTGTTTCTTGATCCAGTTACTTATGTCGGTACAGTACATCTGTTGTTTAGGACAACTGTAGTCGTTCTGAAATCCAGTCTGTAGCAAGTGGGTGTTAATTACAGTATTATACAGTATAGAAAAAAAAAAAACCCAGGCTAGGCTAGTGTACTACCTACATACATACACACAGTACCTAAAATATAAGTCCAGGCTATGCTAGTGTAGTATACAGCGCATTACAGTACTTGCTATATATGTGACGTTTCTATGAATTCGACACAAAAAAATTCACCTCGCTATATGCTCACAAATGTTTTCTTTATGTGTATGTGTCTTGAAAGTGTTTAAAGAGTGTGGAAGGATCATTTAGGGCTTAAACTATAAAGAGAAGAAAGAGGGGGAAAAAAAAAAAAAAGCATTTGGGGTGGTGTCCATGTATTTTCGTCTTTTGTGGAATGTTTTTGGCATTACTGTACTATAGACCTGTGATATGACTTATGGTCGAAACTACATCACAAAGGCATAGAAAACACATCAGCATCCTCTGAGAAACCAGAGCTGGCGATTCAGTAACGGTCCGTGTACGTTCCTCTGCGCTCGCTCCTACCATCTGTTCTTGACCCCGGGCGACAAATGAACTCCAGAGGTCTTCTCTGTGCGCCGAATTTCTGTTGTTGACATCCCGCCATCCGATCCGCCTTCTCGGTCCTTCTTTTTCTTTTACATGGCGCTGTTTGTCAAACAAACCGAAAAAAGTAGTCGACGTGGTAAATGGAGTGTATCAAAGAAAAAAGAAAAGAAAAGAAAAGAAAAAAAAAAAAAAAGATTCGAGAGGCACCGAGGACTGATGGATGGACTTTCACTTGGCATGCTTGCCACACTGGCGATTAAAACCAGATGAACGTGGCGCTCAAATGTTTTGCTGTCAATTCAGGGACCTGCGTTGAGCTCAGGGTGGTTTAAACTTTCCGCAGGACGATTAAACTGATATAAAAAGGCACTGTGGATACCTTGAGCTGGCATTTTATTACCTGCACCTTCCTCGCACCAATACGTCACCAATTACGGGGGTGCATTTTGGTTTTCACCGCAGCCCACCAAAAACCCCAGAGTAACTGATATACTCGTACCACACGCACAGCAACATCAGTTTTGTGCCTCAGACATTCCTCTTTGAAGCTGCCGAAAACCTGAGAGCTTTAGACCACTTTTCTGGCAAAAAGCTTCAGAAGCTTCCAGGTTGCACTCTGCAAGCGCACACTTCTGTGCAGCAAGTGGTTTTGCACCAAGAAACCCAGCTTTTAACCATCGTAAGCTTTTCAGAGCAAGATATACCCATGATGTTCATGGTGTTCAACGAAGATGTTAGTTCAAGGAAGGGCTACAGGAAAAGACGTGTCGTCTGCCTTGTCAGTCACTGCCACATACTGCGAAAACCGGCAGTCCTTGGCTGACCGAAACGTTTGCTTTGGGAACGAAACGGAAATTCCCTTCAACGTGCAAACATCATGGTAAGTGGTTGGTTGTGAAAAGGAGAAGATACATGATTTTTATTTATATATACGTATATAATATGTATACATACACACACACACACACACACACACACACGAGCATGCGAGGTGTGTAGTGGCTCTTGTGACTCCAGACTTCCACTACTACAGTCTGTTAATGGCTGTCTGTAATAACCACAGACACAGCCACACACTTAAATCAGGCATCTAATCAACACGGACGTTTTTATGGTCAATCCGACTGCACTGCCAATAGTAATAACTCACTGCTTTTATGCACATGGCTTTCAGGAGTGCGCACAGGCTGAGCCTTATCACCAGAACGGGCACCAATCACGGCCTCGGGAAGAAAGGCAGGTATGAATCTTTCTGCGCTCTCTAGAATAAACAGACCGCATGAACGGCGTCCTCCTGAGAGAACGCGCATCTGAGAGCTATTTGAGTCGTCCTCTCGTGGCCCAGTCATTATTGGCAGCGCTGCACGGGACAGCCGGAACGTTTCCCCGAACTTCTGCTGGATGCGGGCCTTTCGTAATTGCCTTTTCTTTTTTTTTTTTTCTTTTTTTTTTAAATGGTCTTCAACTGAATGCGAGCGATTTAAAAAATAAAAAATAAAATAAATAAAAATAAATAAATAAAATGAAAGAATTTTTTAAAAATTGATATAAATAAAATTAGTCACAGATCGCACTCCAATGGCACATCCAAAAATAATTAATAAATAAAAATAGTAAGCATTTCAAGAAAGCCCCCTCCTTCCCTGGCTTTTTTTTTTTTTAATAAATTTTAGCTCAATTTGGATGCGCCTGAAATAAATTTCCCTTAACAGTTTTGCGGGAAGCCAAACCTTCCAATTTTGTCTTGAAACACATCTTTCAAGTTTGCCACAGGACTACAGTTAAATGGACGCGGTCCGTGCCATTCGACTAAGTAGAAAGCGCTTAATGTGCCCGTATGCTTAGGAAACTTCACCTCATTTCTATAAATAATGTTGACGGGGCGTAATGTAGACGTTTATAGGTGCATTAGTCTCTTAAACAGTTCTTCAGACTGTAGGAGCTGCCTTGCGCTCCGGCGATAATTTCAAGTGGTTCGAGGCTAACGTGGAGTTGGAAATGGCTGGTGCGGTTTCTCCGCATGTTGGTCTAATAATCAACCCCAAAAGTATTTTGACCTAAAAAAAAAAAGGCACTTAGGAACTGTCTCAAAAACATCTGTGCACTTTAATGCCAAGCCACAGCGCCCTTTTGGAAATGGAGAAAAAGGGCTGAGAGACGTGCCTGATCTTCACTGTGAGAAGTATTCTGGGCTTTGGACTCATCCGTAAGGCCTGGGAGCTCTGCTTGTGCCAACGTCATGACCCCCAACCCCACACACACACACAAATGCACACTCTAAATATATGATGACTGCATGAAAAGCAGGTTTATTTTAAAGGAGTCCCCAGGGTTTCGGTACTTCTACAT
This sequence comes from Chrysichthys thysi, assembly GCA_030068315.1. Taxonomy (NCBI): domain Eukaryota; kingdom Metazoa; phylum Chordata; class Actinopteri; order Siluriformes; family Claroteidae; genus Chrysichthys; species Chrysichthys thysi. The sequence continues at coordinate 3,738,354 of JAQLOM010000009.1, read as the reverse complement.
TATTCAGCTTCAGATTTTTCAGCTATAATAAATTATAAAATGGGGAATAAATCACTTAAGGGCGTGCTGTTTTCAGTAAAATAATTGACATGTGGTGGTGTGAAGTAGCCTGACAGAAAGTGGAGTTCATTTTACCACCTTAAAGTGTTTTATTCCTCTTACACTACAGCAGTTTATCAACAATTACAATATATGTATGTATGTATGTATTAAAAAGCGACATGTGTTTATCCATTTAGAGTTAAATTTTTTCATGTAAGGAAGAGCCAAGTATGAAATCATTTGCTTGCTGCCAGTGTTGACACTGGAGACTCCTTCCTTTAAAAGGGAAAAAAAAAAAAAGCCTGGTTTATGTGATTTTCTTGCAGCCGGTACTAGTGACAGCTTTCTGGCCAATCAGAGTCATGAATTCAACAGCTCTGTGGTGTAAACCAAACATACTCAAAACAAAAAAAAAAAAAAACATTTTGGAATACTTCAAAATTCTTCAGTTTCACCAGTCCAGCTGAAAAAAATTCCAGTCTGATACGACCCAGACCCCAGTGGAAACTATTCATCACCACCGTCTTCCTGTTCTTTTAAATTAAACCTAGTTGCGTAACACGGTGTTATTGTTCCGAATGGCTTTGTTCCACGCGATCGCCCCCGGACACACTCCGTGTGCGTACATTGCAATCCTGTGGACGTGGTATGAAAGCATTCCATGCATACAAGAGCCCAGAATAAGAGGTGAGGAGGGTGAAAAGACCACCAGTCAAGGGAATACGGGGTTGAGCTAAAATTAGCACATTTGTTCAGTGTGGGGTTTCAAATATCCATCGGAGAGAAAGCTAGAGAAATGAAAGGCTATAAAACAGGGGGAGAGGTTGAAGTTCCTATAGATCATCGACCACGGAAGCCTCCTGACCCTGAGCTGAGTAAAAACTCAAGGGAAACTCTATCCAAGCCCATGTAAGATGTGGCTTTTTATCTACAGCTATAATTAACGATCCTCACAACGGGCCGGAGCGGGGCTGGGAGAGAGATAGCACTATCGAGTGTTCCTAAAGAGCGGTGATTGTGATTAATGTGATGGAGGGAGACGGCACAAGGCACCCGTTTCCTTCCTCTCCTAATTGCCACCAACGCACAGCTGTCGAGCCGTATTCAAAAAAAAAAAAAAAAACCTGCACCGTTCTGCCAAAACTGAGCTCCGATATCTGAGAACACTGATCTGGTTAGCAACGATGCGCAACAGCCCTGGACAAAAGGGCAAGCCCTGACTTCTGAAAGACAAGCTGGAATATTCACATATATTAATCACGCCACACCAAACCCTCCTTTTTGTAAAGCTGCCAAAGAAAACAATGTTCCACTTAAGCTTTTACACAATAAGTATTTGTAGCATCTGTGAGGAATGGTTTAAAAAAAAATTAATAAAAAAAAAAAATAAAAAATAAAAAAAATAAAAGTATCAAATTTGCAGCATGACTCAATTGGTATCCAAATTACACACCAAAAATAAAACAAATCATAATCCCAGTCCATTTGACCATATCCACACATACGCACTTTGCTAATTAGCTCTAATCATCCTGGATAATCAGCCTTCTCAACAGCTTTGCTGCGATTTGGGGTTCCTTCGTCCTAATCTACGCTAAATCAGTCTACATATTTACGTACATTACACACAAGGAAGAAGCTCTGAAGTGAAATCATCCATTTGTTGTGTTAGTGAAACTGTATAACTGTCTTTTATTCACCCAAAAAAATTTTTTTTAGGTCACCTACAGGACATTAAACAACAAAAGACTCATCAAGGAAAGGTCAGCGGACATCCTGTAGCTGTGCAAAAGCAGCGTCAGGCTACGGGAGCCCTGAAATACACCCCGCGCACAAGAACAGTGCAGTTGAACATTCCTCCTCCGACAAAGAGCGTTTTAAAACCGAGAGACTTTATAATCGGTTCTAACAGATCTTAATGGAACTTGAATGAATATGGAAATCTGTACGCCAAGGCGATGACCACTGAAGCATGTGCACGCTTGCATAAGGGTCTATTCTTGTCAGGGTTAGGAGCTGTTTATCTTGCGCGGTCTTGGTGTCCAGGCTCCGCAACCCTGGAACAAACCGGACGCCAGCGTCGGCTCCAGAACATTTTAATAAATAAATCAGAAACAAGGCTCTTTTTTTTTTTTTTTTTAAATAAGGAGATAACTCCAAGTATGAAATTTTTTCCTCATCCATCCGCCAATCTTCCCCATACCGTGACCTCTCGCAACTGAAACATCATTTCCAGACTTCCGTTCTAGTCACGGCACCTGGCCGTCTTTTTTCCTCATAAAGCTGTCAGGAAGTCGGTGTCTCGGCTCTCGTCCTCTCCCTAGTCGGGACACGTCGACTGCGGCCTCGCCGTCAGAGACGTCCAGCAACCTGCCTCCATCAGTTACTTTATAAACTAAACAGCGCTTTCGGGAACCGGGCCTGGCTTTGAGAATTAAGAAACAAAGAGAGCACTGTGGTGCCTGAGCTCGTGGGTGCAACAGTGTTTTGCCGGAGCTCCAAGAGCAACAGAGGCAGCTGTCTCGGTCCACACGGCTTCTGGGGACAGGCAAAGCAGCAGGAGAAGAAGAGTGGAAGAACCAGAGTTTTTGCTTTTTCAGGGGGTGTAGCTTAGCAAATTAATCTTAATTTGCATTTTGGCACCATTTCCACCATGGAATTGAATGTTATGATTCATTTACTTGCTCCAGGTGAGGCTGAATCCCAAATAGCATCCAACTGGCTACAGCACAGCATTATTATTCTATATACTACGACTATTACAATATCAATATTATACCAAGTATGTCATATTACACATTTAGGACATTACAGGTATCCCTTTAAATCATTTAATTGGCTTGAAGCAGCAATAGTGATGTTAAAATTTTATACTGGCTTTCAAGTGGTGCTTCAGAAAACCGCTTGCTCTACTGTCGGGAGATCGCAAGTTCAAATCCCGGCAGGACAACAGAGCTAAATCTGCTGTGCTTTCTGGGTGGGAGGGGCCTGCGCTCACTGCCCTGTCAATCACAGCAGCACTAACCAATCATGGGCACTTATGAGCTCATGTATGTAGAACAGGATGGACGACACTTTCCGCCGAGTGTATAAAAAGGGAGGGAAATTTTGGGGGGAACCAAAAAAAAAATAAAAAAATAAAAAAAAGGTACATACACTATATGTAAAACATCACACATACACTGGAGGAAATAATTATTTGACCCCTCACTGATTTTGTAAGTATACCCACTGACAAAGAAATGAACAGTCCATCATTTTAATGGTAGGTTTATTTTAATAGTGAGATGGAATGTCAAAAAGAAAATCCAGAAAATCACATTATGTAAAATCTATAAATTGATTTGCATTTCGTTGAGTGAAATAAGTATTTGATCCCCTAGCAACCATTAAGAGTTCGAGCTCCCACAGACCGGTAAGATACTCCTAATTTCAACTCGTCACCCACATTAAAGACACCTGTCTCAACTAGTCACCTGTATAAAAGACACCTGTCCACACACTCAATCATTCAGACTCCAACCTCTCCACCATGGGCAAGACCAAAGAGCTGTCTAAGGATGTCAGGGACAAGACTGTAGTCTTGCACAAGGCTGGAATGTGCTACAAAACCAAAAGCAAGAAGTTGGGTGACAAGAAGACAACGAAAATGAAAGAATCACCAAGAAAACCATTGGTAACACACTATGCCGTAATGGATTAAAATCCTGCAGTGCCTGCAAAGTCCCCCTGCTCAAGAAGGCACATGTGAAGGCCCGTCTGAAGTTTGCCGGCGACCACCTGAATGATTCAGAGAGTGCTTGGGAGAAGGTTCTGTGGTCAGATGAGACCAAAATCAAGCTCTTCAGCCTCAACTCACCATGTTTGGAGAAAGGCAAATGCTGACTATGACCCCAAGAACACCATCCCCACTGTCAAGCATGGAGGTGGAAACATTATGCTTTGGGG
>JAQLOM010000009.1:3704764-3716924 GCA_030068315.1 Chrysichthys thysi | reverse complement strand
GCAGCATGCCTAATGCACGTTCACGCAGATGAGCAGGGACCCTGGGCATCTTTCTTTGGGTGTTTTGCACAGTCGGTGGACAAGTCTCTTTAGTGTCTTTAGGCTAATTAGCGACACTAAATTGTCCATAGGTGTGAATGTGAAAGTGAATGGTTAACCGTCTCTGTGTGTCGCCCTGCGGTGGATTGGTGACCTGCCCAGGGTGTAACCCCGCCTTTCGCCCAAAGTCAGCTGGGATTAGCTCCCCCCTGCGACCCTGAACAGGATTATGCGGCAGCAGATGAGTGAGTGTATGAGTAAAATTTATTTCATATTTTCACATCATCCTTTTTTTTTTTTTTTTTTTTAACATCTCTAGTTATTTATTAATGTTGTGGAAAACCCCTTAGGACCAAGGCAGTTGCTAGGTATGCATCTTGGCACGCGAAGTTATGGCTTTTTCTCTGACTGTTCCTGACTGGCACTGGAGACTCCTTACATACATGTGATACAAGCATCTGTTTACAGAACTTGACCGTATCAGTGTTTATAAGCTATTAACGTATCAGAACGATCGCATGAATACAGAGATCTGTGATTCGCACGCAGCAATACGTTCAGAACTGCTGTTATAGAAAAGTAATCGACGCCTCCTGACCAATTCGACAGCGCTGTAGTATAAACCATTCTAAAGAATGTGTTAATCAGACGTATGTAGGACCTTTTCCTTCAGACAAATAACCCCTACACAATGCATACCAACTTTAAGTGATATATTCTGATTATAATACAACACCTGGTAGGGTACGACAACCTTTTTTCAATGCTCCGTGTCCTGATTATGATGGTGTTGACAGATTGCACATTAATTACACTAGGCAGAAACTCAACATGCCCTGAAGCACCAAACGTCTCTATTGATTTGGATTTAAAATAGACAATTAGACTGCAGTATATTTAGCTTAGCTAGGCTAGAAGGGCGTCATGCATTCATTAACACCAATTAATCTCAGTAGAGTTAATCATAATGGCAGTTGTGAAGACGCTTAATAAAACACAGCCACTAGCCTGGGCTGGACGTGGGGAAACTGGATATATATATTTTTATTTTTATTTTTATTTTTTTTTACACTTGCAGAAAAAAAAAATCAGTTGGTCGTCCAGTGATTCTGCCCACAATGGCGGCAATTCCACTGTGATACACGCCAGTGAAATTGCTTGTACAGATCTGTTATAGTTTGACCTTGGGCAGAAAGTACTGAATAAAAAATGTGTCTTTTTCTTTGGGAACACAAAAGTGTTCAAGAACACCAGTATCAACATTACGTTTGTAGAACCTCGCCTAGTCTGAAAATGCATCCACGCTGAAGCCGAATAAAGACATGGAGGTTTTTTGGGGGATTTTTTTGCATGCTGGTCGCAATGGGGCAGCATGGTGGTGTGGTGATAAGCACTGTCACCTCACAGCAAGAAGGTCCTGGGGTCAGCAGGCTAAACTAGCATCAATTCAAGTAGCTAAAGATATTACAGATTGGTTATTTACAGGATATTTCACTGCATTATCAAATTACCTGGTGCTAGCCATTCATGTACCCAACAAATTCGGTTTGGTCTTGAAGTTGCACTCCGTAATAAAAGTTACTTGTCGCATGAAAACCTGACTAATTCACAGTATTTCATCACGTCGTACTTTAAAAGTAGCAAATCTTTTCCACTCTCATTTCATTTTCAGTACATTATTTTTGGACAGTTTTGCCCCATCATCTATACATTCACTTAAATAATATAATCTCTCCATTCCCTTACATGTGTCTGAGTTTAAGTGATTTAAGACTTTGTAGAAATAATATGACAAGGTGTGACATGGTGGCCGTCTCACACCTCCAGGGTTGCGGGTGTGACCCTGAGCTCAAGTAACCACCTGATCTCTGTGGGCACATACCTGTGTATCGAGGTGAGATTATCCACTGAAGCTTGGGTTTAACCCTTTACACACACACACACTTTGGAAAACTCTTACCCTACACTGGCCTTATATGGGAACTCTATTGACCTTGATTTGCAACACAAAAATGAAAAATATTGTTTTTATATAAAGCCTTTTAATATCCTCCAATAAAACTCTAGGGTTGAAATTTTGCATTTTCAAGTATTTCAGTCAGTCACGTGATGCTGGACAATCCACAGCTACAGAAAGTAAGCTGTTGGAGAACTCACGATGTTGAAACGTGCTACAGTGAATGACCACATGATGGCGTAAAGATCTAAAATCACAAATGCTGATTTCACGCCTGTAACTCCTCGGCAGTTTATGTATTACTTTGATAATTGTGAAGTGTATTAAAAATAGGGAGTTTCACAAACACATAAAATGTTTGAGGTCAATTTTAATTAAGAAAAATAGGATCAGCCCATTAGTCATGCTTGACCATGTCGAGGCGTTTAAGGAAAGAAATGTAACCATGCTCACGGTCCAATCAGCTTCTCAAAATCACAATAGATCAACCTTTCCCAAACTAAGGGTTGCGACCCAAAATCGGTCGCCAAGCTTTATTTATTGGGTCGCCATATGGCAGGTTTATTATGTGTAAACGTAGATGTTCCCAGTATTCCTGGTGTATTTTTCTAAGTTTGGGTCCCACTGTGATGCCAAATTTCTCTCTTGGGTCTCGTACTGAAAAAATTCGGGAACCCCTGGTCTAGACAGACACGTGACTAAAGTTATTTCAAAAGGAAAAGATGGATATCCCACTCCCACCATCTCCAGTCCAAGCAACCAAAGAACACTGATACAGGAAAACCTGGGAATCCCTGATGACCAATTTACACAAACTGTGGTTTAATTTACTTCCCCAGTGCTACCACCACCAGGGGGCACTGTCACATAAGTAACCCCAACAATCCGCCCTTTATGAGCCTTGTGATGCAATAAATAAATTATAAGGCACTATAACGTTATCTAGAGTGCTCTGTTTAGATAATTATACCCAAAGAGGATTACACACAGTTTACTGCAGGGGTGGATTTATTTATTTATTTATTTGTTTGTTTTAATGGCACCTCGTCCATTTCACACGTACGGCCTTTATAAGACGGACACCTATGCACGGCACTCAGACTTCACCCAAACTAACAATAAAAGCTTTTCTGCTCCAATATGATCTGCTGTAACCCAGCCTTGTAAAATCCGCGCAATATGAGATAATTAGCCTGCAGGTGGGAAGGGTCAGAGGTTAAAGGTGACGACAGAGGTTCCTGGACTGGGTGATTACCAATGGCTGACCCACACAAGGGTTTCACCATGGGACACGACCTGATGTCAGTCATCCTTCAGTTAACATAAAGACCCTAACGCCACTTCAGAAGCCTCAGGTGCTTCCAGGCACCTTAAACACTCGAGTCAACCATCGAGGTGAAGCAGAGTGTGAAAAGTGATCAAGGGCGGAACACCCCCCATCCCACAAAGGAAAGACTTTGGACAGGACAAAGCCATTGTTCTTGCTTTACACGATCGGGTTTTGTTTTTTTGTTTTTTTTTTTAATCATTTTTTTAATTTTTTACTACTTCTTCGGGGAAAAAAACCCCAAAACATACGTCACATTCATAAACAATCGTCATTTATCAGATGACCTGTGATGTACTGCAAAGTTTCCACTGCCTGCATCTGGCACACCTGCAAACTGAAAGGCCATAAATCATATCTAGCAAGTGTGCGCGCTTATAACTTGGTTCTTTGAAAGCTTAATGGACTTCCATGAAGTGTGCGACGCTCACAGCTCAAACACGGACCCCGAGAGAGAACGCATGTTGTTCATGGTCAAGTGTAATTACCTTTACTTTATCTTTAATAAGCTCAGGTAGCTGTATCATGTGTCTGTTCATACAGAAGCATATCGTAAACTGGAATTGTAATACTGTCTACACCATTCATTATATTTCTTCTGGACATACTCCACATAGTACTACTACTACTATTATTATTATTATTATTATTATTATCATCTTTTTTAATTAACCCAGTAATAATAAATTAAGCTGTAAAAGTCTTACCTAGGGAATATTTATTAGTCCCAAGTGCAAAAACTATCTGGAAACATTGATGTACAATAATCCCCCCCTTGCAACATCACGGTTCACCTCTCGCGGGTTCCGTGCATCGCGGTTTTTCAAATTTTGAATCGCGGATTTTTGTTTTTTTATTTCGCGGGACTCTGGAATCTAAAAAATATTTTTTAAAACGTTCATTCAAACACAGTAAAAGAATATTAAATCGAAATAAATTCCAGCATGTACTTTGTCAGCCGATGAATACGCAATGAAAACGCAATTTACGTCACTTCCGCTTGTCTGGTGGACCAGGGGAGTGCTCAGATTGGCTAGGACGGCTATAAACCGGAAGTCAGCTCACCGGCATGTAGTAACCATGTAGAATTTTATATGTTGTTAAAATTCCGTAGGTTCAAGAGTGTAGAAAGTGTTTAAGAGCATAGGACGTGTTCATAAGAGTGTGGGAAAGGTTAATGCCACCCAATAACAAACAACTAGACTGCATTTCTGCAGAGAAAAATCCAAAGTGTGCTTGCTCAAATGTTGCCAGTGCCAGCAAGCGCACGAATAACTCCTCAAGGTCCTAGAGAGCGCCGGTTTTTCACAGAAGTTCACAGAAAAATGGGAATACCGAATGAACGACAAGGGGTAACGTAACCAATTGAACAAGCCATCATGCCTGGACCGGCACGGACGTCTCAGAGTTGGAACGGTGTCTCTAGCTCGAAAGCCCTAGGAGGAGTAAGGGGCGGAAAAATCGGGTGAACGGAATAATAAAACGTAAGAAGAACAATAGTGTGCCTGCAGAGCAAGCACACTAATCATCCTTTAATAAATAGAGCCCCAAAACAAGCAGGTTAAAATGTACCTAGATTAAAATATACCTCTGTGAGACAGTGACTCCCAGCGTCATCTTTCCACTTCCCAATCCACGCTCACGTGATTGTGCCGTCTTTTACCTCTGTGGTCGGATTTCTAAAAGACTCCTTCACTTTTCTTCTGGAGGTATTCATGTCTACCAAAACAGAGGTGAAGCTTTCAGAACGGGATCCTGAGAGACAGCTTCGGAATAGATGAATGGCACATTTTAGATCCTGAACCTTTGTATTCGTGGCTCAGGGCGACTTCAATGCATTCCACGTGTCTTACCCAAACATGGCTCCAAAACACGACCCTCACTGAACCCTGACTTTCACATGAACCCAGAGGTCGGCTGCATGCTATTTCCATTTCAACCGAACCTGAAGCCCACATGCGCGCGCACACAGATGTCTTACTATCCTTTTATGGACCCTTCATTAACATAATTATTAAAGCAGCTAATTAACACTACTTTTAACCCCAGGAATAAAAAAAAAAAACCCAGCAACTTTGGCTCTTTTTAAATACAAGCTTCACGTTATTATAATACCCGCGTCTCACTGCCATCCCGTGGACGCACAGGAAAAGCACAGCGGCTACAGACAGCCTGGAGGAAAAGCATTGGCGGTCCTGGGTACTCCTCCACACCTGCATATAATATCCTTTCAGTGTAGTGCACGTTTCTGTCTCCGACGACTCTAGGAGCGGCACAGATACACGTCTCTACCTGGAGTAGACCGGGCCTTGATCTTCCACCCTGTGGTAAAGTGGAGATTGTGGGGGGGGGGGGCTGATGGTCCACTTTACCTCAACGCCTCCGTAAAACATTCCAGTTCCTCCGTCTAAAAGCTACAGGCAAAACACAGCAGCCGCACATTTATCTGGCTAAAAACATGGATCGAGTTCCCTAAATAATCCGTGTTTGGAATCTGTCTTAACGAATCCCATGACTAAAGGAGTGAAATCGTGTACAGTTTCTCGTTGAAGTATTACCCCCTTTGAACTTTTTCGACATTTCGTATCGTTACAAACCCACACTGTGAAGAATGGAATTGGGACTGCAGGTCATGTGAATACACACAATATAGCCCAGCTCTAGGATGGCTAGAGGTCCAGGAGACCAAAATCACTCCTGTTCTCTGGATACGAGAGAGAACATCCTCTTACTCACTTGTCAAATCAAAGCAACACTACATACAACCAATCGCAGCCTGGATGTGGAAGAGGGCAGATTTTCTTCAAGTCTGGTATGCTGCCTTAAAATAGTGTTTAAAAAGATGCACTTGGCAGGCCTAAAGTGTTAGCATTCACCCACCTTGATTGATAGCGGTCATATGAGAGCGGAGAGCTGGCAAGATGACACATTAGTTGTAGTGTTCATCTAGCTCCTGGATTCCTGCAGAGAAGAAGTTTTTCTTCTGCTCCCGAAGCCAGGTGAGTCCCGCTTCCTTGAATTCATCATCAGAGGAAAATCTGTGACCACACAGCGCCTTCGTCAATGGACCGAAGATGTGATAACGGCTCAGCACCAGATCCGGGCTGTAAGGAGGACGTGGGAGACGTCGGAACCCGAGCCGTCGCGCGGTCTCTACTGTCCCTGCTGCTGGATGAGGACGTGCGTGGTCATGGTGCAGCAAGACTGTTTTGGACAGCGTTCCTCTTCTTTTGCTGCGTATTGCAAGTTTGAGTTCATTTCGCTCCAACGCACAGGAATTTACAATTTACACTTTACCAGAATAGGAACCTTCATGTCCCTTGACTTCTGAATTTCTTCTTCGCTCAAGAAGACTGATGTCTCCACTCCATGCTATGTCTTTTGCGCTCCGGGTTATCACGTAATTTAAAAATTGCCTTTAGTACAGCTGAGTGCTATCCAAACGAGACTTAGAGAAGGTTCTGGAGAAGTAAAGTCCAAACTTTGGAGCACCACTGTATCCATTATTAAAATGTTCACGTTTTATCCCGGATCTTTATCTCTTCATACAACAAAGCACCATCCAGGACCACAGGCCGACCTCTGGTAGAGGGAGCTGTCTGATCACCTGTTGACAGTCATGCTGCCATTTGATAAGCTTTAAGTCTTAAAATATTCATCAATATAAACCTTCCACTGACTCCCTTTATTATTGCGATGATTTCTGCTATTATCCGTCACCCCCTTGCCAAAATACCGGCTAGTTCAACATGGTCTTCGGTGCCTCCAAGGCTCTGAAATCGGATGACACACCAAAGAGCAGGCGAGTAAAGGCGGCCTAGCCGGGACAAGTGTCACCAACGGGTCCTTCTTGCGGTCTCTCGCCTTTTTCTGCATGTTGCCCTCCAGCGTCGGCCTGAAAGTCCCATCTGCTTTTAAGAAGCTCTGGCTTTTCTCTAGCCTTAATGATCCCTTTAAGCCAACTCTCTTTGTGGAACACAGGGATCCCGTTTCCCTTTTGAAACCTTTTTCTTCTTCTTTTTTTCCCCCCATTCCCCTCCGTGCGCCGTCTTTATTTCCCAGTCAAAGGAAGCTCTATCACTTGTGAAAATGATGTGTTGAAAATAGTTCAACTCCTTGGCGGTTACAAGACAAAGTTCTAGTGCTATCGCTTTGTTTTTTTGGCGCGCCCGCCTACGGTGATGGAGCGTGAACAAAGAAAAGAAAGAAAAAAGACGAACAGGAACAGGAAGAGAGTGGAAGGTTGAAATATGTCTGAAGGACAGATAACGGACCCTACTGTTGACCCCGATTGCATTTACTCCCAACGTACAGTAAGAAATCATCTCATTTGTTATGAAAAATGCATTTTTGGTAGCTTTGATTGAATTTAAACAAGCTGAAGTGTGCAAGAGGAATGTTTTGATGAGGAGTTTGATGAACGTTTCCGGGTTTCTGTCTTTACACTTGAACAGCTGCTGCACCTCGGTTTAAAAGCCAGTCGAAAGGTTAAAATCTGTGCATATTCGAGGTCACCGGTCGTCCTCCTCTACAGTTTTCTCAGCTGTCTGAAGACGTTCGGGTGCAGCTGTGGAGTTGAAGCGCATCCCTGCACCTCTGTCCGGATTTGTTACTGGCACGCACGTGAGACGACAAGCGCTTGCAACATGAGAAGGCGTTTCAAAAGAACGGCGCAGGGCCACGACGCATCGGGGCCGAACAGGTGGATATCACAGGCACTGCCGCATTCATTATAGCCAACAGCGGCAGGCAGGTGAGGCCGAATTTCACACTGCCTGTCGAGTCAGGATGAAAAGTTGCAGCCTGGCGTTCTGCCTTTTTGCCACAGCGTGGTTTCAATTACTCTAATAGGAGCAGCTACTGCAGGTAAAAAGTCATGACCTAGACACTTCAGCGATCGTAAATTGATGCATCTGGATTTGAGTGGAGAAAGAAAGCAGTGAATCCGCCTTGTTCATGTAAGATCAAACCAAGCATCAGCAACGTAACTCTAACAGCAAAGACACTTAGCACGTGTGCTGTGCTAGCTCACAGTAATTGCTATATTGGGGGAAAAAACCCAAAAACAAACCAAATAATAGATCCCTGATGTTGCTAATCACTATTTCCCCCCCCCAGTAAATCTCTTATCTTTCCCATGTGACACATCTGTTCTCAGCAAGGATTGATTGACTTCAGCATTACTTTCTGTTTATTTTCGGCGAGACTGGGAATGGCATATAGTCCAGGTTTGAAACGGTAATATTTAATTTAACATTAGCAGCTGTTTATTATACCCAAATCTGGCAACCGTTTATAAATATTGTGATTAAGCATCTATGTACGTTCCAAGTCTCTAGGACTGTGAAATGAGGGCGGCACGGTGGTGTGGTGTGGTGGTTAGCACTGTCGCCTCACAGCAAGAAGGTCCTGGGTTCGATCCCCAGAGTCGACCTGGGTGGAGTTTGCAGGTTCTCCCCGCATCCGCACTCGTAAAACATAAAATAGATTTGCGTGGAACAGTTATCCTTTGTTGAGTTGTTTGTTCTACGCTAAGATTAATCAGGATCCCCCAACGTCCTTCTCTGACTGCGAATGTTGGCTTGATGTATGGGAAAAAAAAAAAATCATATTACCTACACTCGTGGCTCGTCATTGCAATCTAACACCCGTAGCAAATGTAGTTTAAGACACAGCTGTCCACAGAGTCCCTGAGTAAGCAAGAGGGTGAGAGACACTCAATCAGGTAACTGTGCTCCTGAACACTAAACATGAATCGAAATCCCTCCACAAACGTTACATCAGCATTACAGCACGCCATGGCGATCATATATAGCATACGTCAATACTCTAAGACTGGAATAACCACCAAGATCTTCAAAAAACCTTCAAATATTTATCCAAGGATACGATCTGAAAAACTCCATTTTTGTCTGCTGCGTTGTTGCTCGGTACATTCGAAACTTTTGGTGCCGTGTCCTCTGTCGAGTAGAACGCTTGGTTTCTCAGTAGTTCCAGTGCATCACCTTGTTTACATGAACAGCGCTCGTCTTGTCATGAAGAATCATCAAGTTTGAATCCTGGTGATCCCGCAGCTATCCCATGACCAGGAGCCCACGTGAACAACACTGACCCTGGGCTTTGGGTACGAATGATGGCAATGGCATTAGTCTCTTTCCTGTCCATCAGAACGACACTACAGCCACCCGTGAGCTCGGGCATTCGGAAGAGGGCGGCTCAAAAGCTTGAAAAGGTCAGCTTTCCGCTGAGTAACACTTAGATAAGATGCCTTGGATCGGTTCATGTGATTCAGAGAAAGCCAGGACCACTGATGTCTTGCTGGACCCCATGCAGTTTGGGTAGAGAGCCAGTAGATCCCTTGATGATGCAATCAGTATGACCTTGCATGAAGCTCAGTTTGTGGACTTCAGCTTACATCTTAACACCAACAACCCAGAGGTGCTGCAGGTCAAGCTCTCTCAATTGAGTTGCTTTTTAAAATTTTTCCTGAGAAATGTGACGAGATCCGGAAGATAACCACACAGCAGGACTTTTTTTTTTTTTTATCACAATATAGTCAGGAACATACATGTAAAGTCCTACAAGAGTTCATGGCAGGGCAACATCAACATCTCCTCAAGTTCTCAACTACTGTATCAGCAATGTGTGTACTCTGAGATGCTAGTATGCAGCATAGAACGAGGTAAAGAGCCCTCACGTAAAGTATTAATGGGAGTCAGGGGCAGCTCTTTGCTTGGACTGAGATCTCAGAGCCACAGATAACTTTCTAATTGGTAGAAGCTTGTCATGGCTAAATATGAAAAGGAGGAAATGGCTAAATGTGTTGTGTGAACAGTGCAGGAACGTCGGGAGGCCACTAATTAACGCTACGAAGAGTAACCATTCAGAAAATCATGAAAATGTTCCCGTCGTTCAAGTCCGTTCAATAAGTGGGAGACCCTCGTTCGCTGATTGGGCTCTGATTGCCCTGTCTGACCTTGTGTGATCAGCGTACATGAGTCCGAGTTAAGTTTCTTGACTTCCGGGGGTCATATAGGGATTTAGGGATTTAGAAGGTGAGTGGAAAACGACTTCTTTCAAGGGTGAGAAGAGTACGGTTTAAAACACATAACCACTAGCTACTCTACAAATGTATAGGAAATTCTGAATATTGGAGAACTTTAGGAAGACAGAAGACCGGAAAAATCAGAGGACAGGATAAGAGAGAGGAAGTTCTTGCTATTGTTGTACTGTATGTTGGAATACATGAGCTATGGAGTCCAAATAATGAGATATGAAGTCAAAACATTTCACTTGAACGTTTTTCCACAACTCGCAGTTCGAGGCTTCTGGTGCTTCAGAAGCAGACCACAGTTAATGGGAACCTTATTCAGCAAGGCAAACAAGCCAGAGAGTTGAGCAAGAACTTTCAAGAGAGCCAGAGGAGCACGAAAAACCGAAGAGTTTCCGCAAATCTCAAGAAACTCTACAAGAAAGCGACTAGAAAGGAACGCCAGGTGATTCTTCTCCTGAAACACGAACTCAATCTGCAGTCACTGGAACGCCGGCTTTGTGGAAATGTCACTTGCATATTTTTTTAAGCATCGCTTTGTTGCATGTACTTGGGTTTGTTTTGTATTTGAGTATTTACGATAGCTTATTCAGTAGGACATGTATACCGAAGAACATTGTTTGGAGGAACTGGCTTGCATGAAGCTCACTGTTCCGTGCCAATTCTATTGGAAATCTAGAGATTTATAAATCTGCGATTTATACCCAAAAAACAAACTGTCCTTTTGTTATGTTTTTTTTCCCCCCAAGTGCAGCACGTGCAAGATACCTCGCCTCCTCCCAAACATCAGCTGGCAATAATCCAGGTGTGACATTTGGCTTTAATTTAAGCCATGCCCTCTGAAACATTCTTCATTCTTCACACCGACACGGTATTGCTACACTCCTGCTGATCGAGCTGGAACCCAGCCCGTTAAAATGTCGTTACTTCCCCTGACCTTGCCATGCAATTAACGTTATCATGCACACAGGGAGCTTCAAGGCCACAGATTAGACGAGGTCCCCTCGTTTATTTATAGCTCGTCAGCATTCTGGACGATACCGAATGCATGTCATGGGTGACACGGAACCGTCAAGGACACCACCGTAGGTCATCGTTCAACCGGAGATTCCTGCAACATCGAGATGAAAACAAATCCATACCAAACACAATACTGGACGACTGATGCTGACTCCATCGAACGCCAGAAGTATTTCTACTTCATGGATCCTTATTGCTAGATACAATATCTGTAACATCTAAGGCATGAGGCTGATGCCAGAATATGCACGAGCAAAAAAAGATCCAGCTGTGGCGAGAAAAAAAATTAGCCTTCAAGGACCCCATTTAAAGGCCTCTCTGTTAAACCTCTGATGGCTGTTTTGTCGAACGCTGCTTTTGAACTTGACTTTTTTTTTTTTGTTCCGTGCGAGTGATTGATGTGTTAAGAGTCACTTCTAAAGTGGATACGGTTTCTTTACCTGCAGTCGCCGTCACCGATACCCTAATCTATTATCACGTAAGTATTACATTTAGTGCCATATGGGGGAGGATCAGAGACGTTAAGACAGATACTACAGAGTCACGAGAGTAGAGAAGGCCTGAGGGAAGGGACGGTTTTCAAGATTTTTTCGTTGCAGCTAGCAAAAGGATATCAAAACAAACCTGAAATAAGGGGCTGAATGATTCGTCTTTATTCGTCTTCTGCCGCTTAATCCTGTTCAGGGTCGCGAGGGGAAGCTGGCGCCAATCCCAGCTGACATTGGGTGAGAGGCGGGATACGCCCTGGGCAGGTCACCAATCCACC
>JAQLOM010000009.1:3676243-3689187 GCA_030068315.1 Chrysichthys thysi | reverse complement strand
TGTGTGTGTGTGTGTGTGTGTGTGTGTGTGTGTGTGTGTGTGTGTGTGTGTGTGTGTGTGTGTGTGTGTTTGTTTTCTAATACATCTGTCTTTCTGTGTGTGTTTTCTAATACATCTGTCTCTCTCTCTCTCTGTGTGTGTGTGTGTGTGTTTTCTAATACATCTGTCTCTCTCTCTCTCTCTCTGTGTGTGTGTTTTCTAATACATCTGTGTGTGTGTGTGTGTGTGTGTGTGTGTGTGTGTGTGTGTGTGTGTGTGTGTGTGTTTTCTAATACATCTGTCTTTCTCTGTGTGTGTGTTTTCTAATACATCTGTCTGTGTGTGTGTGTGTGTGTGTGTGTGTGTGTGTGTGTGTGTGTGTGTGTGTGTGTGTATACAGCGACAGTGGGTAAGCAGTAGGATCTCGCGCTGTCCCTGTGGCTCCTCACATGAAGCAGAGAGGGCGGATTTCACGCGCGCTGCATGTAACGTCAGAGGCATTAATCTATTTAAAGCGCGCGCGGTGAGTGGCACGGCTTCACGCGTAAAGGCGCATCAGCGGTGAGAGCCGAGTGGCTGTGATTACCGCCGGCCTCAGCGCCTCTCTCTCCCTGCGGCGGAGGACATGCAGCGCGCTGCGGCTCGGAGCCTCAGGTTCCCACCCCGGACGGCCTGAATGGGATTAGTGACCCCCGTTTCGCTCTCGGCGCAAAGATGTGCAGCGCTCCCCGAGTCCCCAGCGGTGTGACAGGGCGCCGGCTCGGAGCGTCCTGATGTCTTCATTCGCCTTTTGGCACGCGGTGATGGTGGATTTCTCTCAGATTACCGGCACGGAGCGCAGCAGCATCCGGTTAGCGCGCGACTCCGTGCGCACACACCAGACTACTCAGTAGAGACAGAAACACACACACACACACACACACACACACACACACGCACAGGACAGACTTGACTTGGATACTGTACCTACATGGATGAGGAACGGCATTATTTTGGGGGGAAACCCGCCCGGATCCCCTCTCTCTGAAGCCTTTTTGGATCCTTTCATGCCCCCGAGCCATCTGGAACTGCGTCTAGGTGTCAGCTGCAGGTCTGCATGGGCCCCATTTAAGGTGAGCTGTAGAAATAAACAACAAAAAAGAACCACAATGACCTCCAAATGCATTCAAACCTATATGGGTTTGATTTTAGAGCTTGTTTAGATGAATGCACAGAAACCCAGATCACAAGAATTGTGCATTGAGTAAGTGTGTGTGTGTTGGTGGTGGTGATGGTGTTGTGAGAGCAAAAAGTTGTGCACTGTTATTTGCATTCGTGGCACCAGGGCTGCATGCTTGTCTACATTTGAAAACATCTCAGTCCCTGCTGGGACTTCGGGTCATAAGCACACATGCAGCCCTGGGTTTTGTTCTACATCCTGTTCAATCTATATGTGCATTCCATCTCACTCACACACACACACACACACACACAGTGTAATTTCTTCAAAGGCTTTAAATATGCACCAGTGCTTGTAATGCACCCGAATCCCCTTCACCAAACCCATCAGCTTATTCTCCTTGCACATACACCGAACCAACCCAGAGTCCAAGACGAATATAATCCCCCCTCAACCTCCATTCACACCCAGCACATGCATTTACCTGGGAAGAATTTCTCTCAGTGTTCAGAGTGGTGTTCAGGCTATAGAGCTCTGGGAAATGTGCTTCTGCTGAATGCTGGGAGTGTAAACAGGGACCAGAAGTTGCTCCGCCACATGGCATTTTCTCGTCTGCACATATTGACAAAAATCTGTTTAGCATTAACCGAAACTGCGCTGAAAGAAAACAGCACTGCGTTTTTACCGAGAAGTTATAAATAACGAACGTGGAATGAAGATGCTTTAAAAGCCATAACGTCTGAGAGAATGTTTGGGATTCGGGCCATTCCCTCACGTTTAAATCTGGTTTAGTGTGAACATTTTGGAGCATGTTTGCAAAACATGTATTTGGCGACGTCTGAGGCAAGGTTAACCAAAAAAAAAAATAAAAAATAAAAAATGGATCGATTTAAAAGAAAAAAGGGAACCTTCCCAAACAATACAGTGCAAATATTGTACACAAGTTACGTACACCAACTCACTCAGTGCTGACAGACTGATTGATCATAAGAAGACTGAAGGAAAGAACTCTGCACTGTGTTACTTCACCGTGTGCGTTCATGTAAGGGAAGCAAATGTATAACCTGCAGAACTATTTCTGTTTTCTTGCAGCTCCTTCCATAGGAACTGAGTCTAAAATGAAGTTATGGGATGTTCTAGCTACGTGTTTGTTGCTCCTGAGCTCCGTATCTGCTCGCCCTCTTTTCAACAAGCTGCAGCCTTCCAAGAGAGCTCTTCAAGCCGAGCGTCGCAGTGAGCCGCTCGTCCTGGACCCAGTCATAAACTCCCGTCTCGAAACAGCCAGCCTACAGCAAGCCTCCATGGAAGACCAATGTAAGTCAGAGCCCTTAAAAATTTCCCTTAAAAACTTTGAATAGTGCTTTCCATGATGACCATGTACTTATTTATTACTGTGAGACAAATCTCTTGTTTATCAGATGGGCAACACTGATATCAGCTTGCTCGCTTGGAGCAGCACTGGAAATGAGTTGTCCTGTCAGTATGTGTTTGTCAAACGGTTTATTTTCCCAAGCAAAGATTATATTGAGCCAGTCTTGTTGTGCCACGGATGACCATGCAAAATGATCCCACAAGGACCCAACTGCCAACAGACTGCTGTCCAAATGTGGTTGCAGGGAAACTAGAGCTTGTAAACCACTATGGTTAGCAACTATTTAGCAGAAACCACTTAGAAAAGATTTCTCTCAGCAGAGGTATGTAATCGTATTTTTCAGCATTTCGCGAAGCCCTACTCCGTACACAATGGTCAGAGACGCTTTAATTAGTATCTGACATTCCGCAACACGATAATGACTTTTCGAAGACGACAGGAGAGGTCAGGGGGCGCAGCGACGGCCAGAATGACATTCCTTCTTTGAATGCTTGGTCCTCGTTAGTGCTTTGTGCAGTAAATGAGAATGTGTTTACTATAAAATTCCCAGGTCCATAACCGCAATACTGCTGAGACTCTAGATAAATGAGCATCCGTGGGGAAAGGTTTTGTACAGGATGGACGTTTTAGGCAACGGACTTTCATACTTTCATTGTGTTTATGTCCATTTCAGTAGCTGTGTGGGAGGCATCTCCGTTTGTGTAACTAAAGATGACACTGGCTTGTCTTTACCCGGTAGTAAACCTGTAAATTTTCTAGATAAGGTATGGCATGCTAAGTGAGA
Source organism: Chrysichthys thysi (assembly GCA_030068315.1). Classification (NCBI taxonomy): domain Eukaryota; kingdom Metazoa; phylum Chordata; class Actinopteri; order Siluriformes; family Claroteidae; genus Chrysichthys; species Chrysichthys thysi. The sequence continues at coordinate 3,685,893 of JAQLOM010000009.1, read as the reverse complement.
CATGTCTTGCTAAGCGCTCCACCTCTTATGTTAAGAACGGCATCTTTTAACGCCGTTCCGACGTTTAGTGCCGCACAGTGGCATCTGTCTCTGGAACGGTGTCTGTCCGTTTAAAATGGCCTTATAAATGGACATTTATTATCCTGTTTGGATTTCACAATACAGTAATATATTGAAACCAAACCTCTTTCTAAAGTAGGCTAACTGAATCAAGTCAGTGGTTTGGTGCACAGCCGACCATGTCACCATGCCTTAGAATTAGCGCGCAACTCTAGAAGGCCGGTTTGTAAACAGCTCGGGATTTTGCGTGTCCCTGGGCATCGTAGCCCTGTCATTCTGGCCAACGAAAGACAGTCCTTTTTGTCAAAGGGCAGTGTGTATATAAACATTGTTCACGATCACACCTGATACTGTTGTACGGAGCCAGTCAACCAAGCATTAACACGGATTGTGTAACACTTCTGGCTGCAGGATCTTCAGGTGACGGTTACTGAAATTCAGACGGCTCCACCTGTTTCAGGGCAAAGCCAGTTTGCTCTGTTCACGAAGTGGAAAAGTCAAAGGATTATCCCAGCACATAAAGAATTACACATCTTATCCACACCCACCACATAGTATGCTCAAATACCTTGACATACTTTGACCTACCTGGGTCTGATGAATCTTTCCTCTTATTACCTTGACCTGTCTCCAGTAAACCCTTTTTTTTTTTTTATCTTGACCTACCCGTGTCCAGTAAACCCTTCCGTACCTTCACTTACCCGTCTCCAGTAAACCCTTCCGTACCTTCACTTACCCGTCTCCAGTAAACCCTTCCGTACCTTGACCTAGCCAACTCCTGTAAACCTTTCCTTACCTCGACTCACTTGCTTCCAGTAATCCGTTGACTTGCCCGACATCAGAAATCTCTTCTCCAACGTAATGCAACTTACCTGGCTCCAGTAAACTCCTCTTTACCTTGACCTACCAGGAACCCATAAACCTTTCCTTCCACTGATTAACCAATCTCCAGTAAACCTTTCTGTCCCCTGACTTGCCCGTTTCCAGGAAACCCTTCCTTCCCTCGACTTACCTGACTCAGGGTGGACCTTAATGGAACTTTAAGGGCTGTCGCTTTCTTTTGATTTCATTACACATTGACTCATTATAAAATTAGCTTCAAAAAATACCTATTATAGTCTCAGGAGAGCTTTACCAGATGCCACAATGCAGTCTGTTTGGCGGACATGTGAGAGAGAGAACTTCACGGAGTTCCTTCTATAATGAAATCATTGTGTATTACATGGAGATCAAAGGATGCTACATTTTTCTCCTTTCTGTTCAAGTGCAGGACAGTGCATGTGTTTTGAATTTGGGATTGAACAGATGTATCCTGCTGTACCTCATTGTCACAATGCAAATGCATTATCTATGGACTTGAGGAGAACAAAATATTAGAAAATACAAATCAGTAAAATGACAAACTGCTCATCACATTGCACTGTTGCTCCTGATAGAACCATGGACCCACGTAGACCCAGTATAAACACACCTTAATCTAGGGCGTGACTTACAATTTCTCCTCTTGTTTTATCTGTTAAAGATGACGACATCAACGGACTGCACCCGGACCAGTTTGATGATGTAATGGACTTCATCGCGGCGACCATTGGCAGACTGCGGCGGTCTCCTGAGATGGACTCTGAGGGCAGGGGGAAAGAAAAAGGGAAGCACAGAGGAGCAGCAAACACGGAGAGAGGAGGGAGAGGGCGAGGAGAAAGGAAGAGAGGTCGAGGACGAGGTGGAGGCCGAGGGGGTAAGGGGAATCGGGACGAGCTGATCAAAGGTCAAGGGCGTGGATGCCTTCTTAAAGAGATTCACCTCAACGTGACGGACCTGGGGTTAGGTTACCGGACCAAAGAGGAGTTGATATTTAAGTACTGCAGCGGTCCCTGTTACGATTCGGAGACCAACTACGACAAGATCCTGAACAACCTCACCCAGAATAAGAAGCTGGACAAAGAGTCGCCTTCTCAAACTTGTTGTCGACCCATAGCGTTCGACGACGACCTCTCGTTCTTGGATGACAGCTTGGAGTACCACACTCTCAAGAAGCATTCCGCCAAGAAGTGTGCCTGCGTCTGATTTGCGCGCTAGCGAAAAGACTCTTGGACAAAATACAGAAGTCTCGCACTCGGTAGGGCTCGAAGCCAGTGCGGAGACTAATGCTGCTTCTTGGAGGAAAAGTGCAGGTCTCCAGGGTGTTGTCGTTCATTCTGCACAGAGGTGCACGTTACAATCGAAGGAGTAAGGTTGAACGTCCAAAAAGAGAATTTCAGGAAAAAAGTACTTCGGGGACAGGAGCAACGCCTCAGTATTCACTGTTACAAAACCATGTCAGAGTATTCTAAGCAGGGATTGAAATGTAAATGCTGTCCAAGTGGCAACAATAACACAGTCCAGCAGCAAGTCACGGGAAAAATTGCAACCCGACAGTCTGGGTATACACAAACTATAACTCCAGCCGTCTGGAAGTGCTAGAGGTGGGTGCAAGGGGTGTCTGCATGAAGGAGGCTATGGACGACACAGAATTGTGGATCTTTATACGAAGACCTTCTGAAGAAATAGCACCCATCTCCCAACCCCGACTCGACCCGCAGCAGCCAGAACAGACTCTTCACAAAAAATGTTGAATATTCAGAAAGTTATCTATATAGTCTATATGAAAAAAATGTATTTATTGAAATTTAATTAACTTATTGTTATTTATTACAATCCATCGTATTAGAGTGTTTTTCCTTATTTATTTGTGAAGCCCCCCCCCCTCATTTTCACCTCGGATGGTGCCAAAGTGAGGCATGTGTTTTTTAAGAAAAAGCAGAAGATGAAGATAATCTAGGCTCATGGTTTATCTGGGCGGTAAAATAATAACTTTTTAATAATGTCATTTTAGGACATCAGTACATTAGTGTCTCTACCCACTTTAGGGTTTAGAGAAATTGTATGGTCCAACCTCATTTAGAAAAAAAACCCCAAACCAACAACAACAACAAAAAAAAAAACTGAAATGGCTGAAAGGCAAGTGGACCAATTATGCTTTGAAACAAGAAAACCCCATAACCACAGAAAAGCTGACATCTTAGTTTGAAAGACAGACTCCATCTGACACCTCGCTATATCTGGCACCGTTGAATAAAAAAATCGTCCAAATTATAAAATAATAATAATAATAATAATAATAATAAAAAATGCTAGGTCTGTTGTAGTGCAGTATTTTGTTTACTCAATCAGAGCAGTTTGTAGGAAGAAACATTAACATCGGTCCTCCAAATGCTCTCTCTCAACCAATTATCCGTTTGCGAGAGAAAATACAGCGCTTGCCCAGTGTTTATTTTCAACCATAATAAAGTCCCTACAGAAAAGGTTTCTAGAAAAACTATGCTGTGCCCCATGGAGACGCATCATCACAAATAGAAAACATCGTTTCTGGTTGAAAGCTGAAATCCACATCTTGTTAGACCGAAAGGTGATGATGTGGTGGAGGTCCAGGAGCTTCCTCAAAAACTCTCCCAATAGGTCTTCTGCTCCATTTGAACTGAAATCTGGCACGTCTCCGTAGGGTTTCGAACCAAAAAACTTTAAACGGAAACGGAAACAAACCTCATTCGAATCGAGTCGAGCCACTCCGTAACCCACCACATGCCTGAAAGGCAGGACAGGCGTGGTACAAAGTGCAGATCCAAACTTACACACAAACACTGAAACAGGGCTTTCAAGAAGAGTCACACACACTACCAGAAACAGCTGGCGATGTGTACGTCATGCGAGGAGAGGACTGATTTTCTTCTCGATACTGTAGCTCACTGCCACATGGAAAGGCCCTATGGGAATGGCACAGTATTTCCACGGATTACAGAGCAAAACCAGGTCTCGCGCAACCAACAAACACAGCGCAAAAAAAAAAATCCATACGATTCCGAAGCTGTCTTCAACTTCCAATCCAAGCACCATTTAAGTGCTCGATCATGATTAGCTCAGTTAGATGAGGACGCGATAGACGAAGCGCGTTTAATAACTCTGCCCCGTGGCTCCATCCTCAAACACACTCCTGTGTCCATGTCATGTCCTGTAATCCTCTGTCCTGGTGTACGACGCTTTGTTCAACCGTTAAAGGTCCTATTGTTGTGACTAAGTTTGTGGAAGCTTTTTGCAAACTCTGGAAAAAAAGAAGTGTATACATGCAAATCAACTTGTGAAAACTATTTCCAGTCAGAATATGAGAGGAAAGTCGACTGTAAAAATTCCACCCTGCAGTGTATCATCAGTCCTGTGAAAAAAACCCAAAACCCAAACTTGTCTTTACTTGTTTTGTGTTACTAAACCAAAGCTCTCTACAGACTTTATTTTTGTACTATATTCATTTTATAACTTTTTACAGAATAAAACTTGTTTCTATCACTCAAATGTCGGAAGAAATCAATAAGAGCATATTCACAGAAAATACAAAAGACAAAAAAAAAAAAAAAAAGAAATCCCAAAATGTGAGTGATATCTTGGACCATTTACACGCTGGCCAAGTTCGCAGATGATTTACGGTCATTCTTTATAACCGGATAAATGTCAACGCAGTCGGGACAAAGCTGAATAGAAGAGAAGGGAGGAAGTGTCTCGGTGCAGACCATCAGTGAGCTGCAGAGCGACTCGGCGCTGTTAGAATAGATTAGGCAGAAGAAATCTGTTCGACATTCCTAAACACAGGCTCAGGATTATAGCATAAACAATCAGGGGTTGTAAAGACACGCAGCAAATCTGGACACTTAGAGGAAACCTTCCAACCAAATTGAAGGGATTTGACTCGCAGGAAAAAGACGTGCTGTGGAATGTGGAAACCGTCGCACCGAGTCTCCTCAACCTTGCAGCTGGCCCCCGTTGGCCCTTTTCCCCCCAGACATCGGTGCTGTTATTTTCTGATTGTGTAATGGGCTGGTTTATAAACTAGTGGGCCATTCCTAAAAAGGTTTGCTTAAATCGCATCGATCCCCAAGGTCTGCAGAAAACCTGATCACTTCAAGTAGGCCTTTTTGTTCTTAACCAATCATTACCTTCTGATTTCCTCCAAAACGCACCAGGCAACTTCCTGACAGGTACAAAATAATGTAGCACTACATTTTGGTTCATATTAAAAAAACTGAAGCTGGGGTAATTCTGTAGCCTCTTAGAGCTTTTTATTTGTAGCTGTCTAGCTTGGAGAGCTGATGCAACTGGCTATACGCACACATCCCTGATTAGATTGCGTATCTGGGGGTTAACTTCTTCCTGCAACTAAACGTGTTCCAATATTTTCAATTTTGCAAAAAGAAAACATCACTTTCCTGTCTGTAAGTCTGTAACCCCTGGGGACGGGGGTGGGGGGATGGGGGGTGGGTGGGTTCTGGAGGTATACGGAGATGGCGGTGATTGCTCAGAAAGAACGTTCCAGGAACATATCCCTCTTCGGAACTTCACGGTTCACCCGCATGGTGAGTAGAAAACAAGAACAAGTCGGTGCCAGATTCGAAACTAGCTGTGTTAATATTTTGAGACGGATCAGCCGGAGGAAACGTCGCTGGGAGCTGAGGTTTCGTTACAAATGGGCAGAAAAATACCCCGGCCTGCCGTTTGAGTTCAATGTGAACATGAGGAGGAGGCAGTCCAGTCTGCTGACAGGCTCCCATTGATATATAGAGATCCCGGCAGGCCGGCCAAACCCGCAACACACCCTTAGGGCCACAACTAAAGTGGCGTGGTGAGCCCAGTGGGCATGCTTGTGCCGTGACATCACCCAGCGTGGCATTCCAGGATTCCACGGATAGAAACGGATACTGGAGCGGACCGGACAGCTGCTGACATCAGCACTCAGAATAGGCGCTGATGGATTGGGGCGCGGGGCTGGCTTTGCCATGCTACTTCGCTACACGTTACCACTATTCAGGCTCACGAGTGAACCCTTTCTCCTTGCGGTTCTGGATAGTGCTGCTCTCGTCATGCTCCCAGGGGAACAGAAGCTGCAGAAATGCACAGCTCTTGGTGTAATTTAAAGGTTTTATTCGGTACTATGGATCGAGTAGAAGCTCCGAGGAGGAGAAAGTGCTTCGGTGACTTGGTGGGTCGAACAAAACTTTGAACCTCATAGCATGTCAATACCATACGCCTAAAAAAAAAAAAAAAAAAAAATCATAAAAAATACACCCCCCCCTGAGGTTCTGCTAAGTTAGCCAGAGGGTAAATTCCATGGAGTGGTAATGAGCAGAAATATGCAATCCACGTGTCTCACAAGCCCCTCCCACCCCATCCGTCACTTATTATTGGTTCTCTATTATGCAACAGATCTAAAAGTAGGCACAGAGGAACGTTAGACATGAAGCATTTATAGGAACAACTTTAGGGCCAAGTGAGACAATCGAGATTGCATTGCCATAATTACACATAACAAAACCATTCCTTTATTAGTAAAATAAATAAATAAATAAATAAATAAAATAAAACAAAAACAAACGCACCCCATATAAGAAATGAGGTTTGACGCGTGTGTGAACAGGTCCACAATGATCCCTTTGGGCCACTCTCAGACGTCCACATTTACAGACGTCAGATGTCGATTCCAGCTTTTCAAGGAATCGACGTCTGACATTCTGCCGTTATAATAAAACTGCGTCTCACAGCCAGCGGCCCAATGTTCTCTCTGTACAAGTAGTTTTTGACGAGCTGGAAAAGAAAAAGTAGCTAAAAATGATTTCAAAATAAATATTTACTGAATACAGTGAGTCACCAGGAGCTAACCAAATACCTCCAGACTAAGATAGCACGTTTGGTGGAAAAGCCCAAGGCTGTACCGCGGGGGATTCAGGCACGGAAAGATGGATCAGAGCTCTTGAGATTCAGCGGATTGGAATCTGTTGTGACACAGCAGTCTGCCATTTGTGTACAGGCTGGGAGTCACCTCGGCACAAACATCTGAGCTCACGGGCCTACGCCGAAACGTGCGGCGTGTCCTGAACACGAGGGAATCACGAGAAAACACTGCATTCCGTTATTAGAGGAATTAATGGACAGTCACGCATCATTTGGAAAGAGCTCGACTAGGCGCAACCAAAAAAGGTGAACGATTCGGCAGAGTTTGGGAGGAAAAAAACAGAGCAAAACAAAACAAAAACACCACATTGTAGCAGGCTGTGCTTTTCCCAATACAAACGTGTGCACTGACCACACACGCTGCGTGTTTATTTTGCAACGTGACCCGAAAATACGACGTCAGAATCTTTTAAAACGAGCCATTACAAACCAACCTTCTGTACATTCAGTACTCGTACGTCTACCTGATATGAACATCAGTTACACATGACGCTGATGCTTGCTCCGTCTCAAGTTCTCATTCTCCTTCATAACACACATTAAAACAAGCGATGAAGACGTGAACACGGTTACGGTAAAGTATACAAATGGAGAAGGACGAGAAAGTTTTCAGATCTTGCGTTTCTTCCACTCGGGCTCCTTGTTGGCTTCCTCGTCCTCGGATTCTTCCTCCGCAAACAAGGGATCCGGCTGAGTCCTGCACAAGGAGAAAGGAACATCAAGATTCAGCACGTAGCAAAGACAGAGGTACGTTCACATCTGGCACAGTGTTGTTCTTTTATTAGGAAAGTTAGGAGGAAGAAAAACTAAACAAGTAGGAGCTTTGATATGTGACGACTGCTCGTGGATGAAGTAAGGCCGCGTGGTGGAAAACTGCTCGCAGCAAACGTCACTCCCGGCATTGCCGAGGCTTCGAGAGTTTGAATAAGGCCCCTGGAGAAAGAGATTAAGAATGAAGGGCTGGAGGAATAGAATAGAGCAGGGGGAAAATGAGACTGACCAAAAAAAAAAAAAAAGGAAAGCAGGAATGATTGAAAGAGGGAGAGTTAAAGCGAGCGAAAGGGATTAAACCATTCCCCTACTTTCATCACTCAATTCTGCACAGTGATTAAAACGCAACATCTGGTCCTCTCTGAGTCATAGCGTGGACTTGCTTTTGGTTAGAGAGGATATAAAAAAAAGAAAAAAAAAAGAAAAAGTAGTACGCACATAACTACAACCCCAGAGCTTCTGAGAAATCTCCGGCTCTTACGAGGATAAACGTGCTCTGGTTTCCCGTTCCCTTATCTACGAGCACTGGTGCTGCTCTAAAGGGCAAAACTGAGCTCACGACCAGCTCTGTACATTTCAAACAAATGACGTCTCACGGACGCACTTCATTACCCCTCTGTCGCCATACACCCTGTTTCCCTGATGAGTTCACCAAGACCACCAGGGCGACTGATTCCCCCGAAAGCAGAACCAAGGGTTCATTAGTGGTTCGTCTGTTGCAGGAAAGAGCGCCATAAGACAAAGGATGACACGAGATTAGTTATGTATATCGACGTGCAATCAGTTTCCAGGTTCTCAAATACCACCTGGGTAGTATTTCTGTGTGGGCAGGTTACTGAGGTCAGACGCGTGTGTGTGTGTGTGTGTGTGTGTCTGTGTGTGCGCGCGCGCATGTGCATGTATACACGTCTCCGTCTGACTACCCTCTGGCACGATACCTGAGGAAAGCAATTAAGGTGCCCTAACAAAGGCAGAAACAGGATCATTTGTGCATGGAAGTGTTACAATAGCTCTCGTTAGTGTCGACAGTGTCATTAACGCTAGTAGCTCTAAAAGGCTGCACTCCGGTGTAATGACGGAGATGAAGTTACAAGCCGACGCTCGAGCGCGCGTCGCGACGCGAGGTCTGGGTGTCAAACACAGGAGCGCTCTGAAAAGACTACGCAGACTGCAGTGATGGGAATTAACCCCATCTCGGATTGCTCTCTCGCGATATAGTAGATATTTTAGCGCACAGTAGGTCCAGGTGTATCGTTATATATTCTACACAGGGCATTATATAGCAGAAACAACAAAACATCATATCTAAAGCTAAGAACAAACACGCGGTTATTTAGCAAGGAAAAATGCATGATGATAGATGCATCATCGGTGTTATTGCGTAGGGACACGATTTATTTGTGTAATGCTTGCTCATCGAAGTGCGTATGCTTTGCGGCCTTCTGTAACTTTCCACTCCTTAGTGTAAGAGTGAGGAGTCGTGCATGGCATCTTTTCCCCCCTGGTCATCTTTGCAAAACAAGCTGTAGAACATAGATAATATGGAGACGCTCGGACCTTGCCCTTGAACAAGAAGTACCGATGAACCCTGAGCGAGAAGAGAGCTGGTTTCAACCGGTTTTAACCCTATATAGCAGTGGCGGACCGTGCATTTCACACCTAGGCCTTCAGTAGTGCCCCGTCTGAATCAACCCGCCCCTCCAAACCTAATTTATATAAAAACCATCTTAATATGCAGAAATACAGTATAAAGAGCCATTGCATCACAGATAGATAACTCCTGTAGCTACAATAAATGCCTTTATTGAACAGACAAACCAGGGGTGGACAATTTCCTTTCTACTGCAGGTACAGCTGCGACACACATAAAAACCATCAATAATAACCTCATAAACTTGCAATATTATTTAGGAAAATCACAACATTTTACTTACCAAAAATTAGGATTATTTGTAAACAAAATCCATCCTCCTCTCTTTCCTCAAAAACAGTTCTCTCTTTCCTCAAAA
>JAQLOM010000009.1:3655899-3668281 GCA_030068315.1 Chrysichthys thysi | reverse complement strand
AAAAATGCAGTAAGAATTCAATATGTATATGAAATAATGAATATTTAAGCAATATAATAAATCATAAAACATCCTGCTACAGGCGTAGACAGAGTCTCACGCATCACATTAATTGGAAAGCTGAAATACCCAGGTGTTTTCTAACAAGGCACGTTATTGGCTGAAGAATTGAACTCAACCAATCAGAGCGTGCTCTTCAATCTCTCGGGGCTCTGATTGGCTGCTGCCAACATGGTGCGATCTCGGATAGAACAATGGGCAGCACCCAAATACGTTTACAATGTGTTTAAAAAGTTTTAATAAGTTTAAAATGTGCTTAGAGCGTGTGGGAGGGGGATTTTCAGGCTTAAACTATTAAAAAAAAAAAAAAGTTTTCTATACGGTCTCTCTATATCGTGGATGGGTCTTTAACATAACTTCCACGATAAACAGGGATCACTGTATATCTTTTTTTTTTTTTTTTATAAAATACAAACATGAATTAAAACGGAGTAAACTATTAAATCATATATAAAAAACTGTACAGTGTACATCATATTTACACAAGAGACAAAGAACACTTAGCACGCGGCGTGGGGATATTGAAAAAAATGTATATGGCTGGAGGAACGCATCTGGCCAATCGGAATGCCCTATTCATTTAACCTTGGCTGTGATTGGCTGCTGACTTTGATGAGTACGGTCGGGGAGAAGCAACCAGCATTCACCAAAGTATCAGCAGTGCTGGAGCTCCCATATCCTGCCTTGAATTACCCACCCCCCCAACATCCATCCAGTCCATTTAGAAAAATAGGTAGAAGATCTGACAGAAAAAACCTAGGCTAGGGTAGTGTACTACACACATTCAGGACCTAAAATATAAGTCCAGGCTACGCAAGTATAGTACACAGCACATTACAGTACTCGCTATAAACGTGAGGTTTCTACGAATTCGACACAAAATTCAACTCGCTATATGCTCACAAATGTTTAATTGTATCTAGAATGTGTTTAAAGAGTGTGGGAAGATCATTTAGGGCTTCAGCTATTTAAAAAAAAAAAAAAAAAAAAAAAAAACATTTGGGGGTGGTGTCCGTGCATCACAGATTTTCGTCTTTTGCAGAAAGATGTCGAATGTAGCCCCCGCGAAAAACGAGGGATTACTGTTTATCCTCCCCTGCATGTTTCAGTAATATACTGAAAAGGTGTAGGTGACTCTTTAAAAAAAAAAAAAAAAAAAAAGTACTGTAACTTTGCAGAAACAGAAAAAGCAGGCTGTGCAGGCGCGTGTTTAATCACAACAGCAGAGCTGCTCATCACGCCCATGAAAAGGCCACCCTGATTAACATGAGAGTGTATTAGAAGTGGCCCTGCTGCTGTGTATTTACCCCATCAGCTGTTTGAACCGTTGGCGGCCACTTTCCCCCTCGACACATCTGCTCTCTCTCTGTTGGCTAACAACTCTGCGTCGACTAGCCAGACTGAACAAGCAGGATGCCTCGCACACACAAACGGCTTAATTTCTTGGCAACCTGTTCTGATCTAATTCTAAGGCGTTTCAGTGGAGAGTCAAATTACTCTGTGAACCTTTTAAATGGAGTTCATTTTCAATTGGGGGGATCGGAGCAATCAGGGAATCTCAATCATTTACATGCGCACTGACAAATAAGGAATAAGACATTTCATGGTGAGCTGCTGGAGGAAAACTTGGAGCTCTTTACTTCTTAACGAAAAATTCGTGGTAGTAACAAGTATGAGTTTATACTCCTCATTAGACGTGTGATGAACACGTCTCTCTGCGTTAGCTGTTTCTATAGAAATGATAACATATTAGATTAAGCGTAACGGTAATTACGCATTACGTAGGACCCTACCGCCCAAGCTGCCGTCATGGATAATTTATCAACACCACGTTCTGACCAATCCGACTGGAGGATTTCACTCTGCTGCAGTATAAAATAAAAACAGAAGCATCTTGTTGTACCGGTCAACGTTGGAGCCATATGAGGAACATGCAGCTTGGATTGGCGAGGATTATCGCGTGAAGAGTTTATTGCGAGACTTCGATCCTTTCCAGAATGCATCACAGCGTTTGCAGGAATTACAGTTTGATCTGGAATCTGCCGAACCAGACCGAACAAGTGCCATAAAGAGAGTCTATGCAGACACGAGAAGGATAAAGAGGAGCCTCGACACTGCAGCTAGGTCCACAAAATCATAGTACCATGCTGCATAATAGGGAACGTTTCAAATAAATACATAAATAATAACAATAATAAAAATGTTAAAAAATTCAGCCACGCTTCAACATCTGTGCCAAAAATTAAGGCTTTGCTAAGTTGCATGTTTCGCGATCAAAGGCGGGAAGACGGGGAGAAGAAGATCTGTGCTCAAGGTCTGTCAAGCGTGAGCTGCGTATTGTAGCCCATACAAACAAATACCCATGTGTGACGCATGCTGTGAGAATGACAAACGTGTGGTCTGGATGCCAGCCCCTTGGGCCCCCTGAGAAACCTTCAGGAATTCATCTACCCCGCTAACCAACAAAAGGAAGGAAGCAAGGCGGCCAGATAAAGGTCTGAGGCCGCCAGTGATGTTTGGATGAATATTTCAAAATAATGCCCCGATGGCGGCTGGAGAAAAGGTTTTATCGCGCCGTCTCGGTCCTTCTGGGTTGTGTCATGCTTGGGACGTATGAAGAAGTCAAACATCAAACGCTAACACACCTGCAACGTGTCCGAATGGATAAAATCTGCAACGGACAAGCTTTTAGTGGGTTCCTGTGGTTTGATTACATTGGATTGTATATCATTTTAGCATCCGCCAAGTCCTTCGTTCTGGCGACTCGGCTTTACGGCGTAATTCCTCCATGTTCGGTGTCGAGAGATAGCTACAAAAATCTGAACTGCACTTAAGTATCAACCGTTCGGATGAAGAAGAAAACTAAAGAAAGAGGTTCTGTTTCAGACGCGCTTACTGCAAACACGCGTTCTACGTAGCTCTCGAAATCTATTGAGGAACTGGACGTCTCACCCGATTTCACACCTCGGGGAAATGCCTTCTCGGCCAAGGGCATATTTACTCAAATCGTCCGGAAAATGTCTTCGCTGCCACCCACCTCCCTACCCAGAGCACGACCCCGCTGCGGGGTTATGTCCAGTGTTTACACCCATATGATTGGTGGCTTTTCCTTTCACAAGCCTGGACGCACTGCTTCGTAAAGAGACGGCACTTAAATTCTTCAGCTGTCCCGCCGAGCACCTCGGATCAACATGATAAATAGCAAGCTCGTCAGGGTCACGCCAGGGCAAATCACCCGATAAATAACTCACGGAGACCTCTGAGAGATCCGTGAGCGTTTACACGATTGTAAAGCCCATTCCTCAGATACAGAACATAAGGAGATAAGGGGAACGCCCTTGCGTGCTCGATTCCTTTCACTGACGTTGAGGCTGTCAGGTTTAGAGAGCCAGAACGCGAGGCAGGTTCCCACCATTGTGGTGAAGACGTTGAAGACGCGGGGGCACATGGAGGGATGAGATTTCTGGGCCTCTTCAGGCTGTAGTGTTATGACTAGGATAGAAGTGATGGGGAAAGCTAAGCCTAAGAAGCGCTCCCATGACAAATCTCCTCGAGAGCTCATTCCATCATGGACGGCCAAGGGAGCCTTCAAGAGACGTGCATAGAGCACGCTTCTGAGATTTTCACCCGATCGTTCACACACGGAGGTCCTGACAGAGATGTTTCACTCGCTTCAAACCAACACTCAAGAAGAGTCCTGAGAAGCGATGTCCGGGACGGCTTTCTCCTTCTTGGAAAAGTTGGACAGGTTGAGAAGTCAGTGGGGTAAAGCTCCAACATGTATTTGGTATTACAGGAGACAAAAACAGCCTTGCAACACCAAGGCTGCTGGTTCATTCATAAAGCATTAAACTTCTTAATGTGATAGCAGGAATACTGGGTGATAAATGTAAACGTAAAATAAAAAGGCAAAAAAAAGACAACTTAAAAAGCCAAAATAATGCTAAATTAGATCAACTTCTTGTCAGTTCTAACAGCTAGTGAATTTTTCCATACTTTCTAAATACTTCATAAATTCATTAAGTGGATAGTCAAACCTCCGGTGTGTTGTCCAGTGCCAAAAATCAGCAAACTAATGTAATTTAATAATTACGTGGATCCGTGGGAGGGTCAACTTTTATGAAGCCAGAGCCTCAAGGTATGTTCCCTCATTCACTGTACATAAAAACATTATATTTGAGTCTGTCTATGCCGCGTCTTTACTTTTGCTTGATCAAGTGTTTCAGTGCGAATTCACTGTGTTGTACTAGCATGAGAGATGTGCAACAGGCAATAAAAAAAAAAAACACTGAAATTTCTCAATAAAAAAAACCCAAAAAAAAACCCCACATTGTATTGGCAAACATGTATTACCTAAGTCTAATATAAACGGGTGTACAGGAGGTCCTCGGGTTACAGTCTCGTCATATGACGTTTCGAGTTTATGACCCTCGCCTTCACAAAAACGTTAAAAAAAAAAACTGAGACATGAGTGTTTCAGTTTCTGCCGTTCGCATCGTATTTTAAATTTGATTGCGCGAGCTGGAAGAATATGCAGTAAGGCGGTGTATGAATGAGGAACCTGGTGAAGTTGACTGTAAAAAAAAAAAAAAAAAGCGCAAGAATTGCGTTTGTGTTGCTTTGTTTGGCGACTTTTTGGCTCTTATCATGGCTCCTAAACGCCAGTCAGTCTTCAGATGGTAGTGCTTCGATGAGGAGGAAAGCCATCACGATGGAAGTGAAATTAGACATTGTAAAGAGATCAGAAAAGGGAGAAACAGCGACAGATATATATATATATATATATATATATATGTGTGTGTGTGTGTGTGTGTGTGTGTGTATTTGTGTCTGTCTGTCTGTCTTGGCTGTGCTTTATGTTCTATGTTGGTTGTGTTTTATGTTCTAGATGATGATTGTACGTGCGTACACAGATGACCGATACATTTTTCTGAAATGGCTTCTTTAACAAAAGTCAAAAGGGTGTTTTTTCCGCCTCCTTTGGTTGTTGGACTAATGATGGGGGGGGGACAAAACAAAACAAAACAAAACGCTGGTGACCATAATCCCAACAGTGTTACTCAATGAAAAATGAGCAATTTGTCAACCCTTGAAGTAAATAGACAATTAAAAATGAGCCTAAACTAACATTTAAATCTATTAACGTGACCTTTTTCACCACTTGCTGCTCAGGATGTATTTTCTGAGAGATAAAAAGGCCGCCTACAGAACTGGGACTCGGGGCAGATGCATCATCTCAGTTGTATTTATGGAAAGAAAAATAAGTCAGCGCTTTATGTATACAGTTGGCACACTCACCGCGCTAGCCACCTCGATCTCGTATACTTTCTTGAAGGACTCTCTGTCAAAGAAGACCAGTTTGCCGTTCCCTTGGTCGCGCTTCACTGAAGTACCCGTCACCAGGAGTTTATCATCAGGACTGAAGCAGCAGTCTGTCCTGTGCTCACACACACGAGATAACATGCAGCTTTATCAGCGATTAAGTGCTTTATTTAAAGCTGCTGCACCGGTTTTATCCACATGCTGGGATAACAAGGCGAACGCAACGCCCGTGAAAGTTCAAGGCTTACATCGGAAAGTACGAGCACAACCCCGTGGCTGCGTTGAGAGGCTTCTTGAAGTTGCGAATGTCCCATGTCTTTAGCGTGTCATCCCCTGTAAACACACAGACAAACAGAAGAAAATGTCAAGATTGAGAACAG
This sequence comes from Chrysichthys thysi, assembly GCA_030068315.1. Classification (NCBI taxonomy): domain Eukaryota; kingdom Metazoa; phylum Chordata; class Actinopteri; order Siluriformes; family Claroteidae; genus Chrysichthys; species Chrysichthys thysi. The sequence continues at coordinate 3,662,519 of JAQLOM010000009.1, read as the reverse complement.
GACTGGATGCCAAGATGAGTAATTTGAACATCAATGCAGGGCGAAAAAAAAAAAATCAAAGACGTTCCTCTCTCTCCCATGTAATTGAATGAGACGGGGGGGGGGGAAAACTGAATAAGATCGATTGTGCTAGCGCTTGAATCAGAGGCAGTGTATGCTACAGCGGCTAGGCAGACCGTTCTGAGGTCAGACTTCGCTCGGATGCGTCACGCTGAAGGTTGAGTAACGCCCGGACTGGGGATCTCCGATCGCTGACTAAAGCTCCATGAGATGAACCCGAGCCAGCTGGGAAGTGCATGCTCAAAGGAGGGCCTGTAACGCAAGCCAAAACTAAAGCGAGCGTGTCCATGTCAATCCTGCCAGCCATCCTCAGAGTCGCATGTCACTTTGGTTTCAGCGCAAAGAAAAGATCTTTATTTTTCTGGAACAATACGGCTTTGTGGTCAGGGTCAGACGTTATAACCCCTAGGTTAGGGACGGTTAGGGGTGAAATAGCAGCGTTTTCTCCCCCTCGAACAGCAACACTATTGACGGGGAGTACATATTACCTCCACGTGAAGCGAGCGTGGTTCCATCGTAGGAGAAGGTGAGGCAGGACGTGTCTGAGCCGACGGCGTGGGCCTGGCGGCAATGGAACTTGGTATGAACCTGAAATGGACCCAAAAAATAAACATTGGTAAGTAAATAAAAATCCACCAGCCGCATTTCTTATGCAATGAGTGTGTGTAAAACATGTGGTGCACACACTTTCGGGAGACCCATAAGCTCCATTATCAGGCTCCTGCCAAGCCACTTTTATACTATGTGAAGAATTTGCATTTGCCACTTAAGTCCCTTTCATGCTCAGTTACTCCAAGTGGTCATGAGCTTTTTATTTACTGCAGGGGAAGAACACGTACCATACTTGGCTTGACTTCCACCCTGGAAATGTTTGGACCTCCACAATTTCACCAATGTTTTGATGTGAAAGAGCATTTGATTAAAAAACGTGCATCCTTGTTTACTTACACAGGCAGATTTCCTCCATCTTGTTAACATTACCCTTTCAGCACTGCATTCTAATAAAAATACCCATCTACTCGGAATCAATATAATTAAAAACAAAAAAAAAAACAAAAAAAAAACTATTTGAAACTAATAAAAAAGATCCCAGGGTGGAATGGAGTGCAAAGTACGACTCTTTGCTATTTAAAGTGTTTTTACTGCTGTAATAATTTGTACTAAGCCCTCTGAAGCCCAGATGTTCTCCTGAGGGAGGAGATGGCAGCTTGGACTTCCCACTCAACGGCGGTATGAAGAACCGAACGCTCTGCCAAAGCAGAGTCACGGACCAAACATCCGTAGAATGTGCATTTTAGATCTTCCGTCAAAGCTGAACTCGTGCCACTTCCTTATCACGCCAAACAAGCGTGGGATCTGAAATTATGAACACTTCCTAGAGGCATTTTGATGAGAATATTTGTATGGGGTTTTTGTTTTGTTTTGTTTTTTTTACTTTGCTTTAAAAGTTGGGACGTTTTTTAAAGTTGAATAAAATGAAAACTAAATGACTTTGAAATTACATGAGCCAATATTTTACTCTCAACAGATAATAGATAACAAATGTTCAAACTGGGAAACTGTCCACCTTTATCTACTAAATGAGCACATTTCAAATATGATGCCTGCTACAGGTTGCAAAAAAGTTGGCACGGGGACAACAAATGGCTGAAAAAGTAAGAACGTTTCAGCTGGGAGAACATCTAACAACTATTTATGTAATTATTATGACATTAATTGATATCAGGTGTGTAACATGATTAGCTATAAAAGGGCTGTCTTCGAGAGGCAGAGTCTCTCAGAAGTAAAGATGGACAGAGGCTCTCCAATCTGTGAAAGAATGCGTACAAAGATTGTGGAATACTTTAAAAACAATGTTCCTCAACGTCAAATTGCAAATCTCATCATCTACAGTGCAGAACATCATCAAAAGATTCAGAGAAACTTGCCCCTGTGCCAACTATTTTGTAACAAGCATCAAATTTCAAATGAGCTCATTTTGTGCATAAAACTGTAAAAATTTCTCAGTTTAAACATTTATGTTATCAGTGTTCAGTTGGGAATAAAATATTCACTCATGTGATTTGAAAGTCTTTTGGTTTTCATTTTATTAAAATTTTTAAAAAAACATCCCGACTTTTCTGGAATACGGGTTGTACCATTTATTTATTAAGAAGGGGAAAGGAACATTTCGAATGACCCCTCACGCCGACAGTTCACTTGACGCTTCAAGTATACCCACTGCCCCGCCTCCTGAAGCGCTTTGAACCAGCCCTGCTCGGCAGATGAGTTTCAGGAACGATCTCATCTACATATGTTAAGAACAATAAACATGGTATTAATACTGGAGACCACCTCATGCAACAAGTTCATTTATGCTCAAATCTGACAATACTAGTCTCTTGCTATGATTTACATGAAAGAATTGAACAAAAGGACAACATTTGGACCATTACTGAGGGCTGTTACCACGGTAACTTGGTTAAAGCGTCACCATGCACAATTTCACTAAGTGCAGCAATTTCGGTAATTGCAGCTTTACTTCATGCTCTATACTGCAGTTAAAGATGTGGACAACAGCCCTTATCCTACGTAACATGTATTGCTCTTCTGTCACGTTTTGTCATCCACTGATGCACAGATAACAGTACAGCCTGATGGAAGGAAACGGACATTAGTTGAACTGTTAATCCAAAACGGGCAGTAAAAGCCTCTATTCAGAGCCATCAATAGCAGTGCTTGAGTAAAAGACTGCAGTATCACATGGGACAGGATGGACACGTGCCTCACACCACATGCGTCATTTCCCCGCAGGATAAAGTCTATAAAAGCTTGCTAGTGAGCCTTGAATCACAGGAAATTTTCTTTCTTTCTTTCTTTTTTTCATATATTTTATTAAAACGAGGACAATGTCATTTGTAAAACTGTTAAACGAGAGCTTTGGTTGAAATCCATACTTGGTTTCCAAATGTCTAAATAACCAACAAACCTCATTTCCACATACCACCAGGAACCAAAGCCACTTTCCAATACATATGCGTATAAAACCCACTTCAGCTGCTAGTCATTAACACTATTCTAAAAACAAGGGGCATAATAAGCTCTTTTTGTCCACTTTTTCTTTCAGCACACACTGAAGCACTAACCCAGGAGTACGTCCAAGCAGGTGTTCTCAAGATGGCCCGGAAAATCCAACGACCAACGAACTTCTTAGCACCTACCAGTTTAACGTTTCATTCTTCCCCGACAAAACGTGCCAACTAATCAGGAGCCTCTGGAAATGACTCGCCAAAGACACGTAATTAGCAATGCCTGCTGGGATGTTTTTGCACAGTCTGTGGGGTGGGACCAGGGGGAAGAATCATTCATATTCTTGTGATCTGGAAATATTTAATCTTAGTTTCCTCGTCTTTCCTCGATGTAGCAAGGAGACAAGCCTGGATGCATACATAACATGAGAAGATCAGAGAGGAAAAATGTTTGTCAGTGAGAAGACATTGAGCAGTGGATGGAAAATAACTATAATAATTGTTGAGGCAATATGAACAAGAAAAATAAAACTAGCCCTGTAACCATGAGGCGATTCGGGTGGTTGCGTTGGGTGGAGGACAAATAGGAAAATGATGTCCCATATATACCCAGGGCCTCTTAAAATAACGGCTGATAGATTCTACATTAAGTCCTTAAACGAAAAATCCACTCTTAACAGCATGCACGTTGATCTTTAGAACTAATCTTCATAATCTCCAGTGGGATTTCGAGTTTTATTTGGAAAGAAATTCTTGACTTGCTGTTGTTTAACATCTTTCATTGATATGCTGCTCCATTTGCACGCTGGTTTCTGTTACCCACAATGCCGATTCATGGTGGCACCAGTGGGACTTAGCCCGACCCTCATGCTAACATCCCTGTCGCCTCCATCGCACTAGTCATCTCACGGATCACTAACTAGCCAAGCCAGTGACTCCTTCCAAGTCCAAAGTATACCTGCAATGCCTTCAGAAACTTTCTGATTACCGTGTTTACACCAATGGTGCCACTACCTCCAAGCTGGATTTCTCACCGATATGGCACTGACCATCACTGGAATATGGCGAATGAAAAAAGAAGCTCTTTTTTGCACTTTTGTTTCATGATCGAACAGGGAAATCTGACCTTTATCCCTTATATTTGATTCACTGCCACTGTAATTGTGCTAGCAGTAAAAGGTGGTTTCCTTTAAGACTGGTCCTGGATTTAACATCTTTTATCATCATAGACATAGCGCTAAAGATGTTAAAATAAACAAATGCTCAACTCGGCGGTGAAGGGATGACTAAGGCAGTACGCTTGGGTGACGGCCTGGTGTACAGGGCGAGGGAGGTGCAGCCTTCAAGTTATTCACAGAAGCAGAAAAGAAGTCGTTATTATGGAGTGCAGAGATAACGCGTCTTCATGCACCTTAAGCTCCATATTACATTCCCCAGCACCCAACACTGCTCAGTGCCAGACCAATTTTCTCCCGTCTAATTGGTCCGTGTTTCTTCCCCACTCTGCTGGGGTCTCGACTCCAAGCTGAAAACACTATCTGTCTGTCACCACCTGCTCAATGTGTTAATGGAGCATGGCTGTGCTGATTGCTAAAAGCTTGCCAGGCCCATTTCATCTGAATTCATTCATGACGACGCATGGTGTTAAATTAAGAAAGGGCTGGTACATTGGCTTCTTATCTCCGTCAAGTCTGGCACGCTCCCAAAAATGTTTTCAGGGACTAAAATTCCAATATATACTACTCCACAACTTCACAGTGTACAAACACAGAGCCTAAACTAGTTCTGATATTCAGTGTAGGCTTGGTTTTGCTATCCAGATCTGTATTAAACAAGGCCAAGAAACACAGATTATACAAATTTAATTGCTTCAAAACTTGTTTTAAACTGTTTCAGCCTTGTTTTCAGTTACTCTAAAATCTCACCGTGTCATCAAATTGGCCCAGTTTGCCCATGCAAAAGTGCACATACCCAAAAGTTCAGAGAGCAAACTGGATTGCTACCTTCCATATTCTGATTCTTGCGATAAGAAACATGTACAGATCCATGAACCATAGGTGGACATCTGAGGCTTAGTCACTTGGTCCAGCACCTTCTCCAGTTTCAGTGCTTGGCAGCATGTGGGACCCTGCAGCCCCTGAAGGTCGCTTGAATCTTTGAGGGTACATTTGGTCACGAGGAGACATTTGGTAAGGTTTGACGGAAGAGCCATGAAGCTGGAGATTTGATTAGAGTTGACGTGACGCGTTCAGCTACCCTCCTTAGGCCTTCTCATGATGACAGATTTGTTGTTTTTTCTACTAGAGTTGAGTAAATAGGTCAGGATTTGGCCTGACCAAGAACCACAATTATTGGGGAACCAAAAGCAGACCTCCGACCTCTGATCCGATCAACTCCAGCATCTGAGCAGGAATCAGCCAGAACAAATTTCATGCTCTGGCTCGTTTTTTGACAAGTCACGGGGGAGACAACTGGGTTAACTTTGGCTAATCAAAATTAGACTGCTGGTCTAAAAATCGGTATTTGACCCCAATAGTGAACTACTATCTTCATATTTAGGATCCGTTAACCCTGAGACAGTCTTGCGACAGAGGAACGATCATAACCTTTACGCCAAATTACCCCTATTTGCAAATAGGTCTGGGTTGAAATGACAGGATTTGAAAATAAGACTACGGATTAGCTTAAATCAAAGGCAGGTTTCAAGCGAGAACGAGGGTCGGTTTTTATAGCACAGTATTAATATTTACAGCTAAGTAGTGCTATAACCGCTTAAGTATTTAATTTGACATTTCCTCACTTTGTTACTGCAAGTTAGGCATATAAAGACACTGAGATTTAGCAACAACTGGAACGTGGTACTCGATCCAAAACCAGAGTAAATGTTGGTCGGCCAAAACTCAGGCTCTGACACAAAGTTGGACCGTCTCCTTCGTTTTTATGACTTTGCCTTGAGAAAACTTTTCAAGTGTGAGCAAACTTATCCAGATGTTCTGTTAAAAGGAATTCAGTCAATACTCTCCATCACAGCAGGAGGAACACAATCAAATCGTGAAACGGGGATATTTGCTGTTTGTCAAAATGCCCCGTGTCATTTCCACTGATCATGTCTTTATTTGTTTGATTGAAGTAATGTTTGGAGCTGCTGGGCCTTCAAGATGAATGGTGTGTTTGGAACAAGAGGAATGTGTGAAATATGGTATGGATGGGATAGAGAGAAAAACTTCTGGATGCATAGCACACACACACACACACACACACGTGTTCCAGAAAGCTTTTAAATGACTGTGTGTGCATATGTAGTGGCTTGGATTCTTGAATGTTGCTGACTGATAAATAAGAGCAGCTGCTCAGGGCTTTACATTCAAAACACGTGGTCCTCTGAGGCAAAGTTGGACACAAGTTGGTCAGTAGAGGGCTTTATTTATTTATTTATTTAATTTATTTAATTTATTTCGAACATATATAAAAGGTAAAAAAGAAGAAAAAGAAGAAAGAAAAAATAAAAACGTATGTAACCATTTGTACATACAAAAAAAGAAAACCAGAAAT
>JAQLOM010000009.1:3642154-3652413 GCA_030068315.1 Chrysichthys thysi | reverse complement strand
TTTCAAGTCAATAGGTTAACAGGAAGTGGGGTAAAAACTGATTACAAAATTTGTACCAGACAAATAGACAGAAACAGTGAGTTGAGTAAAGTGTTGTAATAAAAACCATGACCTGTCACTTATGGTCTATAGGTTAACCATGCAGGCTACATATGCAGGCACCGTCATAGACTTTCACACTCGCGCAGCGTTCCAGAGAAAGAGAGAGTGAGAGAGGTGACAGGACTTTAAAGGGGAAGGATACAGTTTGGGGCATATGCTCTGCATTTCCCCCATACATTTCTGCTCCCAATTAAACCCACATTCAGCCCAAAGCCTTTGTCTTTTGAAAACAATAATCCATTTAGACATTTCCACTGAACATCAGCTCCACTCTCTTTTTGATAGGAAATCCTTTTGGGATACATGTATAAGACTAAAATGAATGTAATCATAAAAAAAAAAAAAAACAACAACAACAACCCTGCTTTAGGAAGTTCACAGTTTCTATCATAAAATACACAATTACAATATCGCTCAGGTTACCGCTGTGAAGGAGTCTGTGAGTCTATTACAAACTATGAGTGTCTACCTCGAGAGGAAATATCACCTGGTAATTTCCTCCAGGCTTTGGACATTGAGCAGAACTTTGAGGTCAAGGGTTCTGGCAGGGAGGAGATAACGGAGCATGGAGAAGATGTTGCCAATGCCTGATCAATGGCCTGGTTAGATTCCGGTCACAATTTTAAACCAATGCTATGGACTACATATCTGCACTGTGTTCTCAAGGACAGCCCAGTGTTCAGCCTTACGGTACACATTACTTACTATGTTAATTGTTGGTTATCTGAAAAGGTGTCTCAGATGCCAAAACGTACAAGGCATCTACAAATGTCTGAGTCAAAGAAAAGAAATCTACAATTTGACAGTGTAATTAGAGTGTAACTCGAATTAGCCTGACAGGTTACCTCAACACAGCTCTCTTCAATCACGACATTAAAGATTTTTTTTCCATGAGACCGCTCATTATCAAACCTTTCAAAGAGACATACATGACTAAAAATACAAACATGTACAAGTTTCGAGAATCGTTCTACCAAAAGACTAGCGCTCACCCTGTCAGCCGGCAGCTTGATTGCATAAACGGACAAGGTGAACTTGACCCCCCCTCCCGCAATCATTATGTTCCCCCAGGTCCAATGAAGTTCCCCGACTCTGGCTCTACACCAGCATACCTTCCATTGCTCCCTGGGTCATGCTCTGAACCGAATACACACCATCAGTCCACCTTCAGGGTTGAACAAAAGGCACGGATCCTTAAATCGGCCCCACATCTGCTCTGAGACCAGTACACAGCGCAAGTCAACTCTGACCGCAGTCTCTATTCATCCATGTCAGGCCTGAGACTAGGCAGGAGGACACCCAGGCAGCTTATTTACAGAGGAGTGCTTCCGTAACCTCCACCTTCCCGCATCCTAACACTTCAGAGACCTGGTCAGTGTCAGTGGCTGCGCTAAACGCCGACCCTCTTTAGTCCCGGTCAAGGCATTTGCTGACCTCCCGTTCCCGCATGCAGTACCGGCATGATTGTGGCCAGAACCATTTAACTGTATTGTACCTCTCAAGGCAAAATTTTCCCCCGCAATAGAGGGGGCAGCGCACCTACGGCAAAGATTCCAAACCATTTAAAACATCCAGCTGAGAAGCCATAAAAACAAAAGTACAGCAAAACCGCTTGCACTTATCTATGCCAATTACAGAACTTCAACATGACTTTAGAAACAGTGGAGGACTCACGCTCAGGTTCCTGTCCCAGATCTGGATGGTGCCGTCCTGGCAGCCTGCGGCAATCAGCTTGCCATCTCGACTGTAGGTGCAGCAGGTGGGGGTGACTCTCTTGCCCTGCATCGATCGAGGCTTGAATACAGACTTGTGCTTCTTTTCGTTGTTCAGGTCCCAGGTGCGCACAGTACTGGTAAAAACAGAGGCCAAGACAGGGTCATAAAACATGGAAGTAGCTGCATGTGTGTGGTGGGATACAGAAGCCTTGAAAACAACATTTGAAAATGCTTGTCCGACCATTCAGAAACTCACTACTGAGTAGATACGTATTAGTGTTGGATAAGACTCGGCTACCGTGAGCCCTTTCGTACAGTTCTCAGCCTGTACTGATGAAATATTCCATCAACAAAGAGGAGTCATAAAAGAAGAGAGGAGTAAGAGAACGCAGGGGTACGGTAGATCAGCATTACAGGCGTTTTCTGAGGTTCCATGAAATTCCAATTTTGTTCTCTACAGCTGCTGAACACATTACAGATGTTAGGGGAGGACAGGAGAAAAAAGGAAGAAGAAGAAGAAGAAGAAGCAAGAAATAAAAACACAACAGCCGCATGCATGTCTTTACCATTGGGGGAATTTAAGAGAGAGGGGGAAAAAAACCCTGAAACAAAATTTAATGCAAGTACCAGATAGCAAAGGCTGCTTTTTAGCGCAGGATGCCGACACACCTGATGCGCCTGGCTTATACAGCTGCCAAAATGCAAACAAGCAAAAAGGAAAAAATAAAAAAAATCCGCATTCAAAAGGGAAGCGTAGTGCCAGTTGGGGTGTATTTAGGTCAGGCCACTGGAGAGGATGCATACGGACATGATAGACAGCAAAGGCAGGAAAGGAGAAAACGCACAGCGGAATGGGTCATAGGTGTCTTTCAGGAGTCAAAGACAGCTATCGCAAACATCTGTTTTACCTTGGTTACAAAGGCAAACACAACACTTCATGAGCTCACGGTCTGCTAACAGACGTGAAGACCTTACAACGCTTGTTTTGTTGGGGTTTTTTTTTCCCTTCCAAAGACAACCTCACCACTGACTTCAAACCACTCCGACTGTGATCCTACGCAGGAAAGAGGAGATGTATCAGAGGGGGAAAGTTTGATGGTAAGAGGTCACGGTTAGTCGACGCGTTCAAAGATGAAGCACACCAAGCCGACAGGACCCGCAGCCTAACCACGTCCAAGTACTTCTCCATCCCATCGTCTGCTTTAACTAGCTATGACCCCTGATGTCAGAGGGTCCTGAATGCCCTGTAAACACAACAATAGCCACGATAAAGGCCAGGACTGGATTCCAGCACACCTACACAGTCAGTATGTTTAAACAAAGAAAACAAAACGTCCAGAGGTTTGTCTCAGGATGGTGGGGAATTCATCATGTAACACACACCTACTGAGGTCTCCTAATTAAAAGCTCCATGCCCTTGTAGACCGACAGAATTGGAAAAACGGGGGGGGGTCAAGGATGGCAAAACATCACATCTGGACAGAGCAGCAATTCTTCTCCATGAGAAGCAGAGAGAGTCGGTCCTGAGACCATGGCAGTGATGACCGCCTGTAACTGGGACAGATGGCTCCACCTGTCTCATTTGAGCTGCCCCTGCGCTGTTTACATAGGATCCTCCTGCACACATTCACCCATTCTAGCCAGTAACACAACATTTCCAAAGGCACTGAAAAAAGTTCAATGGTGTCCTGGTTCGCTTGACAATATATAAACGCTTAAGACCACCAGCTTTAACTTGAGAGGACTAGTCCTAGAGTGGCCTTAGGGTCATTGCTCTTAGTGCTCAGCAAGCTGCGTACACGACTAAACTGCAAATGAAGACCTTTAAATAACTCTTTATAATATACGATGGAAGGGAAGCTTGCTTATATGAAGGTTTCTGATAGAACTGGAGTGACATCAGGAATGATTTTTTTCCCCTCTGTCATTTAACACGGTGCTTCTAGTCAAGCTAAGGAGAGAATGTGATAAAAAGTGATAGCCCCACAATCCCAGTCATGCGTGGGCAGGTTACGACCCAAGACAGCCTTACACACATAAACCAAGAGCTATAAGCAGGGCAAAAGACCCCCCCTTCACCTTTCTCTACCTCCACAGATGCTATCTTGCCCAAGGCTGGCGTTTATGCCTGGGATACACAAGTGGCTGGAAAAATTCCCCAGATGGACGGATAAGGACGTCAGTATAAAATAGTGGCTGATCAAAGCAGAAGGATGGACTGAATGGCGTGGAGTGTTGGGGCCCTTGGAGGTTGGCTATGTGTTGTCACCCTGCTGATCATGAAGAAAAGCTGGCCTTGTTGCATCAAGCGCCATAGGGAGATAAGGGTTTGGAGAGGGGGTTGTCAAGCGAACAATAAGGCTGGGTGGGCAGTAGGGATTCCTCTGCCAGGACACTTAACAAGAAAGCCCGTAATCAGACGCCAGACAGTTAACATGGTTTACGACAAGAGCTTGTTAAGGACTTGAATTAAATCTGGACACACGCCATCAACCCTCCAAATCAGGTTCTGGTGACTTGTGTGCCTCCATTAGAATATCTGAGAGGTGAAAGAATGGCGTTGTCAAGTAGTATAGCATCAGCCATAAACCTTGGAAATGTCTGCATGTTATGCATGTTATTTCACAAAGGCATGGAACACTTAATCTCTAAAGGGGAGTACAGTTTCAGACTCACTGGACTATAGACGAACCTGACATGTCTCCCACCCAGTGCCTCAGCTTGTTTCTGGAAGGTAGAGTTCATATTAGTGTGAAGGCCTAAATTAGGCCACGGTAAGCTGCAAGAACGCAGAGTTACTGATAGAAAAATGGGTTATATATTGTGGTGACAACTCCGGCGTGCAAAAAAATGAGCAGACGTTTAGTGTCGAAGAGGGTCGTCTTACGACAAATGGGAGTAAAAGGAGATTAAAGAGGCAGGCCTCTCACCTAAAGACAAACGACACCTCACCAGGGTATTATATTAGGCATGGTGGAGAAAGACCATTTATCTGCAACGTGAAAGGTTTATGTGGTGTGTTTTTCTTAAACAGCATTTAAGCTTAATCCCGTTTTATACCCTCTCTACGCCAGTTTAAACACATTCCGATTCAATATTCTGAAAAATTGGAAGAAAATTTTTCAATATAGTGGAATGCTAGGAGAAACACATGGCGCACCATCACTGAAAGCTCGGACAGAGCTTTGTCCTGGGCCAGATCCCAACACTAACACTCGGCATGATATTCAGGGAATCTGCGGCAATTTTTCTACAGGAGAAGATTCCTGAGTTGGTTGTTACAGATGTGAACTGGAGAGAGGAAAGTGGCTCCCAAAAGTCATTCCAGAAAAATCCGATTTCACAGCCTGCTGCGGGTGATAAAAGGCGCCCCATGAAAGGAAAAGGCTGAATAAACTCGACTGGAAGCTAAACTTTCAGAGCTGCACTAATGCTCATGAAAGCAGGCCAACAGGAGAGTAGCATTTGTCTCCATGCAATTGTCTTAACTTAAACATCATTAGTCAAAATTTCTGAGAAGGACCTGTCCTAATACTCGGGTTATTTCCCTAGAAACCAGAAGATACAGTGGAACCTTGGATTGTGAGTGACCTGGTCTGCGAGTGTTTTGCAAGACGAGAAAGAAACCGCAATAAATTTTTCACTTGATGAACGAGCGAGGTCTTGCAATACGAGTAGTATGCGTACGCTTCGTCTGCCGAGCCTCACGTGACCACAACTTCTCTCTCTCACTCACTGCGGCATTGTGGCTCACTCGTATAGTCAACATCCGCGCTAGCGTATACTGTTAGTGTGTGTGCGAAAATGTCCCCCAGGGAGATGTGTACAATGTGGGAAAGAGTGCAAAACTTTGTAGAAAAGCCCCACCTGAATAAGGCTGTAGCAGCGCGAGCGATGAATCTGTTTAATGACGATGCAACGTCGCATTCCTACGAAATCCTCAAAAGGAGGCAAAAGCAGCGATCAGTGGATAGTTTCCTTGTTAAAATCGTACGAAAAGAAAAAGATCCCCGGGAGCGACAGACCGCAGTGTTTCCGTGAGTTGTAGTGAAAGTCATCCTACACGATCATCCTCCTCATCTCCCCCGCTCTCCTCCTCTCTCATCTCCCTCACACCAGCCACGAGTCTTTTTAAAAGGGACACTGCAGGTTATTTTCTTTCACGTATTTTTACTTTATATTTTGTATTAATCATTTTTCGAGAAATTTTTGAGGGTCGTGAAAACGAATGATCTGAGTTTCCAATATTTTTTATGGGGAAATTCTCTTTGGATTACAAGCACGTCTCCGGAACAAATTAGCCTCGCAATCCAAGGTTCCACCAGTAGTGACAAAATTCTCACGAACGCATTCCTGACGCTGATCAACCAGATTTGAATACGTATCCTTTCATGAGAGTAGAAGTTCACATTTTTTACATTTCAAAGAAAAGCAAGAATGAAAGAGGATCTCAAAGAGCGTTCCTCGCCATGGTTTCCAGAAACAACACTGATAATAACGAAGGTAGCCAAGCATTTCTACAGCCAGCGTTCTTTACGTATGGAACTTTAAAACAGGATGTGACTAGGCACTTTTTCAGCTGAGGGTCTAACTAGACCTCTTCCAGGCTGAATGGGACTTTGCGGGGAAAAGTCCTAGATGGTTTTTAACCATCTGTCTTGTATTGCTGTGTGGACTTAAAGGAGGGAAAGAGTTGTGGTGAAGTACTAGTGGTTGGAGAATAAGAGTGGCACATGACCACCAATGTGTTCGGTACACATCAGCATACCCCTTATCTTTGTCCCACAGCCAATTGGACTAAACAGACATGCTTCGCTGAGCTGAGTGGTGTATACAGCCTCTAATGCACCTCTCCCATGTTTAACACTAAAGCACTGTGGTTACATTCTCTCTGGGGTGCTCATAGTCTGGACAAGTGAGAATAAGAGGGGCAAGAAATACAAAAAGGTACACGAGTTGATCGCAGAACTCACCCAGAATAAAGTGCAGTGCCTGCGGTGCTGAACCGACTCCCATCCGGGAACGGCGAACATCTGTAGGTGCTTTGGCTTGAAACTCGGCACCATTTTCCCACCCCTTCAAAAGCCAGCAACACTAATCGTAACGCACCACAGGACGATTTCCAGAACACGAGGGAAACTGGGAGAAAACAGCTTCAAATGTAGATCTCCAGGCCACACTGTAAACATTTGCCAGCTTTATTGGCTGGTGGATGTTTTCAATAATCTCAGGTTTCTTTCTTTGCATTGCAGCCGGTCAGGGTCATTACAATAAGTGCGGGATAAATGCTCCCAAGTACATTCTGCCTTGAAAATGCATTTACCCCCCCACCCCCCCCCACCGCCTCAAGAACGTCCTGGGTGCGATCCCCGGAGTCGACCTGGATGCCCTTCTGTGTGGAGTTTGCATGTTCTCCCCGTGCCTGCGTGGGTTTCCTCCAGGTACTCCGGTTTCCTCCCACAGTCCATGCACTTTCGGCGGACTGGCTACTCTAAATTGCCCGTTGGGGTAAGTGTTCACAACTTCTCTGTCCAGTCAAGGGGTGGCGTCATCCCACGGCTGAAACAGCATTGCCGAAGGACTTCCTTCCTTCTGCAATGCTGTGACCAGTGATCCCAAAGCGGCATCTTATAGTCTGGTCGGCCCAGGTGATATTAGCATGAAACTAAAACAGATTGCTGGTTGTTGCTTAGTCTTTGAGTTTGTTTTTAGAACACATCATTGATATTTCCACCTTCTGGGATGGCACCTGTCGGGTACAGAGGGCCGAACCTGTGCGTGACCTTTGCAATGAGTCGGACAGAGCATTGGAACCTGCAAAATCACCTCAGTGGTTAAGACATTGGACTACGGATTGGAAGGTTGCGAGTTCAAAATCCAAGCACTGCAAATCTGCCACTGCTGGGCCTCAAGTGTATAAATGAGATGGATGTAAGTCGCTCCGGATAAAGGCGTCTGCCACATGACATTAGTGTAACGTAACTAAAGTCACGAAATGGGGGGGAAAAAAAAAAAAAAAGGGATTATTTGGACACACAGGCACTATGGACCCTTAATTACACCCAGTCAGTGGAAGAGCGGTCTAAACGTGACAGGAAGTGACATCTCAAGACACTGGGGGTTTCCTTACCTGACCGGATTAGTGTTGGTAAACAATGACCAAAGGTGTAACTCATATATGGGGGATAAAACTGGCTATATTACAGCCTTATAATAGCTACGATGGCTGGATTGATACATAGTATGTAGAGGTTTCACGGCAAGTTTCAGCACCCACAAACCCCTGGAGATCATCTGGGATTATTGCCACCAGACCAAAGGATTTTTTTAAAAAAGACACTACATTGTGATGTTTAATAACTAACATAGTACATAGTCCACGTTCAGCTCACTTTTACCAGGGAAAATCTGTAAAACCCATGACATTTTTAACTACACTTGAGGTCTGATTAACACGTGAGTCATGGTGGTCACGTTACTCAACCTCTGAGTCACAGAGACCGCCGCAGCAGGCACGTCTGAACTTCGTCTCCTTAACCAACCACACATATAGCAATGCCGTATCAAGCCGGAGGGGCTCACGCTTCTCGAGGAGGCCTGTCTCCGTACTCAGGTTTCCTTCCGCTCATCTTTAAGGATTACTCACCCATCGTTGGAGCAGGTGAGGAACTCCTCTTTGATCTTGGGGTGCCAGCAGCCGCTGTTCAGCATGGCCGTGTGGCCCTGTGGAGGAACACGAGATGCTCAGGTTGTTGTTATCGGTCATCTCCACACGTCACTCAACGTGTGAACGAGGGTTATATATATATATTATGACGGCGCCTAGCAAAGCAGCCATCTGAAAACACACGGGGAGAAACGACAAGCCACTTTGACCAAACGTTCACTATATAGAAAGAGAACCATGGCTTGTATGTCAAACACCAGATGAGGCCCTCGTCAGAAAATATAACCCGTTCCCAGCCGCCGGCAAACGTTTCAAGCTGTGCGGACGCTCGGGTCACTCATCTTCAAGTCATTTCCTGCACGCTAAAATTAGCCCTAAAAAACAAGCTCCTTATATACAAAAACAAAAGCCCGAATCCTGAAATCACGCAGTGTGTGTGGAGGCTTCGGTCTAACTCTCGAAGCCTGGAGCTGCCGTTAACCTACACATACATCCCCGTAACCTCGGCACCAATTTGGCCTGTTATGGAGAAACAGATCAAACAATCAAGCGCTAGTTCCCCTTACTGTTCCGAACACTGCACGCTAATCACCTCGTTAATGATATGACAAAGCTAATTTCTCCCATACGGGAAGAGAATAGCAGGATAAACAAAAGCGGTCAAAGTGGTACAGCTTGGTTTGGATAGGAGGAAGTGTTCTCGCCATGCACATTCGATCCACTCTACCAACAGTCCAGGAGAGCAAATTGGCAGTGGACTAAATAGAAGCACACAGATGCTGAGATCTATATATCTACATAAACACACACGTACATATATACGTAGAGTGGAACATGTCAAGCATCCCACAAGGAAAGAAAAAAAAAAACAAACTACAAACAGAAGCAGGAAGACGTGTCACTGTAAATTTTTGGAAATCTAGACCTGTGTGTGCGAGTGTGTGAAGGGAGAAGATCCGTGAATGCTATGTAGATAGAGCGCATTAGCCGGGGTCACCTTCATCGGGCCACGGCTCACACACAAACCTGCCTCCAAACTGCAGGCCAATGGAGGAGCACAGTGATTCGACAACTGGTTACATAGATTCACGTCGATTCACCCGTTTGTGTGTGTGTGTGTGTGTGTGTGTGTGTGTGTGTGTGTGTGTGTGTGTGTGTGTGTGTGTGTGTGAGAGAGAGAAACAAGAAGTAGAGAGAGCTGCCCAGGTGCATGATTTAGTGACCTCTCCACTCACTGATGCAGGAATTTCAACCGTACTTCATTGAGACTTCAACAAACAGTCTGCAGATGTAGCAAACAAACGACAGGACGCACCCATCAACTAGACGGGTCACTGCTCTGGGAAAAATCACCGAGAAAGAAGCTCTTTGAAAATCCACACACACATACACACACACACACACAGACACACACGCACACGCACAAAAAAACCCTATCCAAACTATCCAGATCATCTGCAAATACACACAAACAGCATTTTTTAATCGAGCTTAAAATAAATCAACAGCAATTTCCCAGAAAATGATTCTGGCATTTGAAGTGGACCAGAAACACCATGTTCTAGGTTTAAAGGAGGTGGATTTTCAAGTGTGATGAAGTGAAAATTGCGCTATAAATGCAACACCGTTCACAAAGACGTACAGAAAGAGAGAAAATCCGGAGCAAAAATGCTGTAAAGGAACGCATGAAAGAAAATGTTCAGGTGAAAATCAAATAAATTACTGTAAATAGCAGGGGGGAAAAAAACAAAAACAGCCCCCTGATTGGTTGGTTG
>JAQLOM010000009.1:3563430-3580395 GCA_030068315.1 Chrysichthys thysi | reverse complement strand
AAGGAAAAAAATAAATAAATAAATAAAAAGCAAAGGGTCGTCACACTAAATATTGACCTTGTTTAGTTTATTATCGTTTCCTGCATGATGGAGTATTTTTCCTTTAAGTGGAAAGATTTCATTTCATCGTTTTTACTTTGCAGCATTTCCTTGCACGTGCCTAAGACTTTTGCACGGTACTGTGTATATTTTTTAAATCACTGAAGAACATGCAGTGTCTATTATTCGGTATTAGTTGTGTGATCTTACAGTTTTATAATTTTAGTAAAATTGCTAAAGCAGTTTTCAACCTCCCATGCATATACACTGACTGGCTAAAAAAATAAACCAATTCAGCAGTTGGATCAGTGTGCGACGGATACCTGTCGGAGAAGCCGTAGAGGTTCTTTAAGTGCTGTTTGAGCACTAAGAGGAGCAGGATGCCCTGAGAAGCATTGGCGAATTCAAGCAGGGGCATGGGGTTGTCCGGTAGACGGTCCATGACCTTGTCCACATCGTCGGCCTCAAGGTCAGAGTCCGAGTCGGAGTTCACCGCAGTCCGCTTAGCCTTCTTGGACCTGTGGACGACCTCGTCGTCTTCGTCGCTGCTGCTCCCTCGGCTGCTCATAGGCTCCTCTTCCTCCTCATATTCGTCCTCGGAGCCGTATTTCTTCTCCCGCTCCTTCTTTTTCTTCTTCTTTTCCCTCTGCCTCGAGTCTTTTAGCAAAGACTGAAAGGAAGACAGTGAGCATAGGAGAGAAAGAAAAGAAATGCGTTACAACGAGGGAAGGGGGGGACGGAAACACCACAAAAACACGGAGGCATAGATTGGCAGGTGCGCGCACACACACACGCGCGCGCAGATGGGCACAAACAGGAGCTCACCTCTTTGAAGGACTGCAGCAGGTTGCTGCCGGACACTGACAGAGTGATGTCGATGTGATGCATGATGAAAAGAGGCTCCTCCTGGGTCTGGAACGGGAAATATGCCAGGTTGTCGGCAATAAACAGCAGCATGTTCACCTCCGTCTTCTGTGAGGGAACAGATGCAGTTCGGCACGTTCAGTCAAAGCAAACAGCCTCGTGTTATAATCCTGAACTCATTCCAATACTTGAACGTGAATCTTCATCGATTTGTTTCAGATTAGATTTCAGAAAATCTAATCAAGACTTCTAGATCATTAACTTTATTGATTAACTCCAAATGCGCGTCAATAAATTTAACCGCCGGCATTTTCAACCTGCACGCGTCAGGTATTCACTATGAAATACAGTCGTCCCCCGCAATATCGCAGTTCACCTCTCGCGGGTTCAGTGCGTCGCGGTTTTTCTAATTTTGTATGGCGGATTTCCCCCCCGCGGGACTCTGGAATATAAAAAATATTAAAAAAAAAAAAAGCTAATTCTAACATATTAAAAGAATATTAAATGGAAATAAAAATACAGTATGTATTTCATTAGCGGATGAATACGCAATGAAAACGCAGCGTACGCCACTTCCGCTTGTCAGGCGGACCAGTCAGGTGACCGCGAGGGAGTGCTAGGATTGGCTAGGACAGCTATAAACAGGAAGTCAGCTCACCGGCATGTAGTAACTGTGTAGAATTTTATATGTTGTTAAAATTATGTAGGTTTGTAGAGTGTAGAACGTGTTTAAGAGCATAGGAAGGGTTTATAAGTGTGTGGGAAGGGTTTATAAAGCCTTAAATTATATATAAATAATAAAATAAATATAATGGTGGCTACTTCGCGGATCAGACCTATTGCGGGGGGGCGCCGGAACGTAACCCCCGCGCCAGGAGGGGGTTGATTGCATTTCAAATCGCCCGACTTGCGTACACCTGGAATTCGACAAGACAAAATTATCTTGGGTGCATGCTTCCAATAATTATGACAGACATGCGTAGAGGGAGGACGCAAAATAATTAAGAGGATGAGAGCAGCCTGGAAAAAGTAAGAAATTTGTGTAATCAATTAGAAGCAGCCTTAAAAACAAGGGCTTTATGCTTAACAAAAGGGTTTATTTATATATTTACTGGCAGACTGATGGACGCCTTCATGATGAGCTTGAGCTAGAATTTAAAAATGCCCTGAACGACTGAAACGTTTCATAGGCAGGCACAGACAGATGCTTCATCCAAATCTAACAAACTGACTCACCGCACTATCATCAAATAGATTGAGCAGAGAGATGAGGAAGGCTCTCCGGTGCTGCCGATTTCCCCGCACCATGGTGAAAAGGTGCGAGCAGAGCGCCGAGTTAGACTCGTCCTGACGGAAACCCCGGATGATTGTGCCCCGGGACGCCATTATGGCCTGCTGGACTTGGTAGGACATCTTCATCCCCGCCACAGCCTTCATCTGATTTCGCACAAAGATCAGAGGATGAGCGCTCAGCATATTGAAGCTGTATAGCTACAATTCATTGGTTTGAATTTATATACACCGAAGGTCACTCACATGAATAAATCCCGTGTACTTCTTATCAATTTCCACCAGCTGCTGGTCTGCTTTGTTCCTCATTGTAGGCTCTGGATCAGTTCCCATGGCAATCAAATAGGGGACACACTATGCAAAAATACCAGAAGTAGTATTTAGACTCACTAGATCAGAACTCCAAGGAGTATTTAACACCACAGACACCGGATAAATCGTGCACGTGTACCTGCACGGGGTGAATGAGACCTTGGTTGAGCGTGAGAGCGATGACGTTGAGGGCAAAGTGGCGCACGCTGGACTGCGTGTGGAAGAAGGCCTCCAGGACCTGCTTGAGGTACAGCTGCATGATGGAGCTGCTCATACCCGACGAGATGTCACCCATCTCCTTCAGGTCCTCCTGCTTGGACAGCTTCTTCCCTGCAAAGACGCACAGAACCGTCAGCGTTAAAACGTGGCTCATGAACGAACTGGACGATCTTGGCTGTGCGACAGACACTTACACTCCCGGTCAGCTTCCTGCATTCGCGAGTCCTCTTCCTGCAAGTACGTCTGTAGGTTCTTCAGCACCTGGATCTTCAGGTTTACGGACTTCTTCCTGTCGGACAGGAGGCCGTTATACAGGGTCTTTACGTCAGGGACGAACATTAGGCCTGGGTGCTGGATGAACAGGAAACCTGAGGAACAAACAATGGAAAGTAAATTTGTTAGAATAAAAAAAATAAAAAGGCTGTTTAGCACAGACTTGACAGCGGCTGCCTGACAGAGTGCTTTTAACGCAACCTTTTAATCAGTACCCCAAAGCCTTACCAACTAAACCCCCATCATCCTCATGTTCCAGAAGCCTACTAACAAGAAATAATGCTTACCCAAGCCGATGATGGCCTTCGTCTGCACCTCTTCGTCTTCGTTCTTGGTGAAATACAGAAGAAGCTCCAACACCTTGTCCTTTATGACGATCTGCAATCAAGAAAACATCAGTGACTTGTAAAAAAAATTAAAAAAAAATGCTTGGGGTCTGGGTTCAAACTGAAACTCATGCAGTCAGTACAAGGATCAAACAGCAGACCTTGTTATTTCCTTTGAACTCCTCTCGGTCAAAGTCAAAGTGCCTGCACAGAGCTCCTACAGTGAAGAGAGAACGCAGCAGCGCCGGCTTGTTGGACACCAGCACTGTGCTGCTCGAGTCCTCCTGGTGCTGGGTCTTTAGCTTGTTTAATGCCCCTGAAAACATTAGGTGCATCAAGTCAAATTTTTTTTTAATTAAAAATCATCCTACAAAGTCCACTGTACCCTCCACACAGTTTACCCAACACAACTTTGAGCCATTCATATAAGCGCGGGAAAATGCAAACTAATGCTTCGCAAACTTAGCGTTCACGAGTCAGTCAATTTATAGTCTATATAAATAGTCCTAACGTCCTCCGGCATGCACAGTTATTGGGAGTGCCCGAAAATGGGTTTGCAGCACGCGTGCAGATCCATGACAGAGAGCAGGAGAGAGAGAGAGAGGAGGATTACTGTGTTACTTTCGATACAAATTAATTTGATTGATTTTACCATAACGCTGCAACATTACAAATGGTGAAAAATTTAAGGGGTCTGAATACTTTCTGAATGCACCGAATATATATATTATATATATATATAGAGAGAGAGAGAGAGAGACACACACACACACACATTATATATATATGCGTGTGTGTGGCTGTTTCTCTCTTTTCTGATCTCTTTACAATGTCCAAGGGCACTTCCATGGGCTTTCATCTCCATCGAAGCACGACCACCTGAAGACTCTGACTTTCATTTAGGAGCCATGATAAGAGCCAAAAGGTTGCCAGATAAACTTGTGCTTTTTTTTTTTTTTTACAAAACAAAACAAAAAAAAAGTCAACTTCGCCAACTTGCTCCCATATACGCCGCGTTACTGCGTATTCTTTCACCGCGTGCAACCAAACTAGTTCACCCACGTAGTCCGTAAGGACAACGGCTAACGCCATAAACCCAAACACTCGTGTCTCAAACATTTTATGGCAATGTTAGCACATTTATTGTAGGGATAGGTATTAAAGACTTATAATATATATAACCTATAATAACCCTAGGTATTATGTAGGTTTTGACTGAATTAGTGCAGAATCAAGACTCGTCTTTATTTAAAAAAAAAAAAAAACAACCCTCTTACCATAGTACCGGTTAAAACAAGCCCAGACAAACTTGTAGTTGTGAGTGACCTTGTTCACTATTGCCCCAAGACAGCTTACACAATGCTGCACGACCTGAGAAGGCGGGGGAAAAAAAACAAAAACAAACAAAGAAAAAAAAAAAAAACACCACACAAACACACAACACACACATATTAAGGGCCACAGAAAAACAAGCGTATTGAACTGGAAACAGAAAAGCTTGGAAATGCTGGAGTCATACTATCATAACATGTTTCTGTTTGATGAGAAATATACTGCACTAAGCTTATTGCGAATTGTGAGATGTGAGACATGGGACATGTTTTAAGAAGAAAAAGAAAGAAAAGCAGAAGGTGAACAGGGGAAGGAGGAGTCCTTCACAAGTTTAATTTCTTCTATATTTGTTGTGGAATTGCACACCAACAAAAAGGCAATTTCTTGTCATTTGTGATTAGTCGTTTGTTTGGGGGTTTTTTTGGCTGGCTGAAATGGTTGGTAAAAAATAAACATCCAGTCGTCCCCTGCAATATCGCGATTCACCTCTTGCGGGTTCAGTGCATCGTGGTTTTTCTAATTTTGAATCGCGGATTTTTTTTTTTTTTAATTTCACAGGACTCTGGAATGAATGAATGAATAAATAAAGGTAATTCAAACATATTAAAAGAATATTAAACCAAAATAAAATACAGTATGCATTTCATCAGCAGATAAATATACAACGAAAACGCAGTGTACGCCACTTCCTCTTGTCAGGCGTACCAGTCAGGTGACCGCGAGGGAGCGCTAGGATTGGCTAGGACGGATATAAACAGGAAGTTAACTCACCGGCATATAGTACCCATGTAGATTTTATATGTTGTTAAAATGACGAAGGTTTAAGAGTGTAGAAAGTGTTTAAGAGCATAGGAAGTGTTTATAAGAGTGTGGGAAGGGTTTATAAAGCCTTAAAATATATACAAGTAATAAAATAAATATAAGGTAGCTACTTTGAGGATTTGACCTATCGCGGGGGTTGACTGCAAATACACTTTAAAAAAAAGTCACAATCGCTGGAAACGAGTTCTACTTCTGAGCCTTTTCTTCCCCCGTGTACGTGAAGCCTGCCTCTTAACTGACCGTCATTCCATATTTGATGATGAGCTTCATCAGGTCTTCCTCAATGGTGGTGAGAAAGGTCTCGCTGGGATGGTCCATCAGAGGCACCACCAGCTCTAGGATTTTAGCTACATTGCAGATGACCATGAAATCATTCTGGTTCTGTGAATGGAAGAGGAAAAAAAAAATTCCACAGAAGATTTTCAGCTTGAAGGGGGAAAAAACCCCCAATGGTGCTGTTTTTCACACAGACCACTAGAGGGCGTAAAAGGTTTAAATGTCGAACGAAACGGCAGAGGGCAGGTTGTTGCTCACGTTGCACTTGGTGGTCAGGTACGGCTGCATGGTCATAGCGTGTTTCACCATCAGCTGCGCTCGGATCTTGCTGAACAGGTACAGCGTGGTGATGCAGGCCACCAAGCGATTAGAGTTCACCCCTTTACTCTCACAATCTGCAGGGTGACAGATATATCAGCGTTCATAAACTATCGCACTGCAAATTGACCACTGATGAAAAACTAGCAAATTGGGCTTAGGCTGCATATGTGTGTGTGTAGTATGTTAGCAGTACCAGTGAGAGACTCCTCCTCATATTTGAGGATGTGCTCCACTAGATTGTCGACGAGCTGCGCGCAGGCTTTCCGGGTTGGCTTGTAGGAGGCGTCTTCCTCGGTCTTCAGGAGCTGCGCATACATCATATCGAGATGATTGCATACGTTCACTGTTGCACACAAATCGATTCACTGTACATCATATCCAGACGGAACGACAGAATACGACACTCACGTTTTGAAGCAGCTGTTCGAACCAGTCGTAGCCAGAATCCCTGCATGCAGACACCTGCCAAGAGAAATCCCCTTACGCTTTATCAGGCATGAACAGAGACACTGTCTAATAAATCCTTCAGGAATTAAGGACAGGGATGAGTACTCGGGTAATAACTGTTCGTCGTGACAATGCAATCAATTCAGAATGACCAGAGAGCACTGGCGTGAAGAACAAACTTCGGCGACACACAGTAAGTACAGTGTCAGGTTCTACAGAGAATACATACCATGCAAAGCATAACATGCCACGGAAACAAAGGCGGCACGAAACTGACACGGAGAACGTTTTCGAGCAAAGACTAAGAACAAAAGTGTCTGCATGTGATATGAGTGGAGTCCAGAGAATAACCCTAATAAGCAAGATGTTAGCCAAAACCACAAATCCTGTACTTCTTATCCCAAGAGGAATTTGAGTGCTTAAGCACTTGCTCATGCTCTCGTTCCAGAAAGCAAACATCCCAAAAAGGCAAAACGAGTTCACTGCCATCACATGCACTAAATTTCAGCTTACCACATCAGTGATATTGATGATCTTCCTGGTCATGGTTTCCTTATCGTGGTTGGGAGTCGGAGTGAACCACAACTTCTGGAATGTTTCATTCACCAGTTTCTGTGGGGAAAGGTTTTTTAAAATAAATAAATTGCATAAAATAAAATATAATATTGACCAGATGCGAGAACATGCATCACAACCTGAGAGCATGCGTGAGGAATACGGAATGAAATACAAACTAAATTTCAATGCATCGAAATGGGTAAGGAGGCATCGACGTATTATACCTTAATGCCTTCTTCATCGTTGACCCTTCGGATCATCTTCACGCACATCTCTGTGATCTTGTTGAAGGTGGGCTGCTCAAGACAGATGTCTCGCAAGATCTTGATCACCCGCTTTCTCACACTGATGCCCGTATCCTGCAAAGACGAACCCACGCACCCACAGTTGAACGTGCTATGTTTTCTACGGCCTGTAGGTGGCAACAGAGCCTCACACGAGGAATTTACCCAACATGAACTTTCATACTCTGAATGAACTTTAATCTGAGAGAGAGGAAAAAAAAATGTGTGTGTTATCATCAGCACAGCTGTCTTATTGTCCAGAGGGCTGTGGAAGCTCCTGACGCGAATGCCCAAAAGAAAGCATGCTACGATACAGGCTGCCGACATCTGATCCTGTTACAGTCTGAATTTACTTGACAGTTAAGTACGTCTAGGTGGTAAATTCCTGAGTGATGCAAGATTACAAGACATATATCATCATAGCAAAGTAAACTCTTGTCTGGAACATTTATGAGGATTGCACTTTCAAAGCGATCAAAGGAAGAGAATAACTAAATAGAAACACACCAGTATCCTCTCGATGAGCATGTCGTAGTACTGCTCGGTCAGCTGAGGGCGGCTCAGAACGAATCGCCCAAGGAGCTCGACAGCGGCCTCCCGCACGCTGGTGGAGTTATCCATCAGCCGACCGTGGACTCCACGCTGCATGTCCGACTGTACATGAACACCACACAAAAAATTTTTTTTAGACCAAATGCCATTTCAAATTCTCCCCAACCCCCCCCGCCGTTTTAAGCATTTCCTTTGCTTACTTGTGAACACACACACTCACCCGAGCCAGAATGCTGGGATCCACAGCCACCACTTCTGACAAACACTTCATCGCTTTCGTTCTCACAGCAATAGCACTCTCTCCCAGCACTCTCAAGATCTGAGCAACACAAAACAGCAGGAGGCTTTCTTTTTTGTAGCGCGATATTGCCGGCACACGAAACTTGTAGGAAAACTAAGAATCCTTTTTTCCTTTTCGCAAGAATTACATTTCCCCCTCTGTATTATATCAGCGTTCCGCTCTGTTCCCCCAAAGCTGTTTGAATGTAGTTGAGGCCTTCTTACCTGTGTTAAATAAATATCAAAGCTCTGTGCAAACGGCCTCATAGAAGCCAAATAGCGCACAACTAAACAGGCGTCTTCGTAGTCCACAGTGTCAGAGTTCATTCTGAAGAGAAAAGGGGGGGGGGGGAGTTTTAGCCTGTATCACGAGAACGCCCCTCACGTAAGAGAGAACACAATCAATCAAGTAAGAAAAGGGCCGCCCAAGCTTACTTCAAAGTGCCGAACTGCGACGGAGTGGTCTTGATGATTGACCGCAGGAACTGCTTGCGCTTCTCGGCTTTCTGCATGATCTCTCCCGTGGTCTCGATGTCCTTGGCGTGGTGCGCTCCTTCTGCAGGGTCTTCTTCCTTCTGGTTCTGAGACTTCATGGCCTTCTCCGTCTCTGTAGTGGTGTCCCTGAACCACTGAGCGATGTAGAACTTCCGCGCAAACTGACAGGTTGCAAAAATACTGTTAAGTTACGATCCTTTACCCAAAAAAAAAAAAAAAAAAAGGGTTAAACAGAAGGGGATTCGATCTATATCTAAACACAGTCCTCACCAAGAGAGATGGGTCGGTCTCCACGTTTTCATCCAGGTAATCCAACAGGGCTTTCTGAAGCTGCTGGGTCTCATCATTACCGGACGACTAGAGAATTAACATGATGATAACGATTAGTAAGGAATGTAAAAGGGAAGAGATAAGTGTACTGATTGCGGATGGTTACTTAACCCTTTTGGTGCTGGAATTTATTTATTTATTTTTTTTTACTTTGCCCCTCGTGCTGAATATTTTGTGTGTAAATTCGGGCCGTCGCTTTGACTTTGCACCAGTGGAAACTGTTCAGGTGGCGTCATCTTTACATAACGGGTGGAAGCTTGAGTTTTTCCCCTTGTAGACAGCCCTAGAGTTTCAGTTTCAAGACCGCTAGAAGCCCTTGTGGTTTTGGTTTCACTCTGGCTATCCGTCTCCGCATCGTCAAAATCACTGTCAGACAGATCAAATATATCATCCAGCACTAATTTCAGAACCTCCTCCTTGCTAAACTTTCCTGTCCGCGGCATTTTTACTGCATATCGTAATATAGCTTGTCAACAACGTGCTCCAGATGGTACTCTGACACACAACAGTAACAGTATATTAACTAAAAATTACCTCGAATGTCACCACCTAGCGAGTACAATTTAACTAATTTATTTTGGCGACGTGTATGCATGGCCATAGCACCATGCACCCCTACATGTTGATTTTGTCGACTCCCGCACCGAAAGGGTTAAAAAAAAACAAAAAAAAAAAACACTTTACCCCTCTGAGGATGCGGTCTATCGATCTCTGGTCCATTTTGCTAGTAACAGCGTCTTTGCGCAGGCGAGCAGCGACCGTTCCCAGGTAGTCCAACGAGGCCACTCTGAGTGCCATCTCTGTTTGTTTGTTACTGAACTGGTGCACCTGAGAACATGTGACAAGGAGGTGGTGGTTTGTACCAGTCAGTCAAAGCAAGTAAGGATAAATCATAAGTTTATTAGCCAGTCAATTGGGCAAATAAATACTTATCTAAGCTAAGACTTGGTAGATTGTAATAAGTGAACCTGAAACATAATGGCTACAATATTCGTCCATGTAATTATATGCAGGAGAAATTATCTGACTCTGGCTATCTTCATTTTCCCTCAAGGTCTGCGCAAGTAGAAGAATTAAAAGACGACGCTGAGCTGGATTTTATTTTTTGTTTCCTCAAACCTGCATGTCCCTGATGCTGAAAAGATAATATTCATGCACAATAATTACTCTTGACTAGTAAGGGGAAAAAAAAAAACAACAAAATTCATGCAAGAACTGCAGCATCGCGATGGGTCACGTCATGATGTGTGAAGCGTGTTAGGTTTAAACATTCGTACCCAATAAAAAAAAAAATACAGATTTGAAAAGTCTATAAAAAGACAAGGGATTTTTGCTTTCATTCATTGTTAAGCCTACATGTGCACAAAGCTGCTGGTGGTCGGTGCTCGTGATTTCTCCACCCCTGCGAAGATAGAACCCACTTACCAGTAACCGCCCTAGGAGACTGAGCAGCAGTTCGGCAGCGGGCCACTCTGGTTTGTTGACTGTTGAGAGAAGGTCCTGTACGAAGTTCTCGAACAAAGGTCGATAGTCCTCCTCTCCCTGTTTGCTTCCGCATCTGAACAACGAAAGCAGGGTTGAGATTAAGGAAGACAGATGCGCTAGAGCACTGCAACAAAGTCGAACTGTCTGAGCTCTTACTTTTTGAGGAAAACAGAGAGGAAGTTCTGTGCTGTTCTCATTGCCGTTTCATACGAGTTTGTGATCAGGACATCCTGATCCACCTAGAAATAACACCACCAATGAACCTCTTCAAACTTAGACTGGATAACATACCGTATACTTTACGTGCTCTGTCCATTTAAAGCGAGATCCCTTACTTTCTTTTCGTACTCCTCATCCGTGTTGTCCTTCTCAGTGGGAAGGTGCACCACGCACTGTATGAGCTGCAGTACCAAGGCCGT
This sequence comes from Chrysichthys thysi, assembly GCA_030068315.1. Classification (NCBI taxonomy): domain Eukaryota; kingdom Metazoa; phylum Chordata; class Actinopteri; order Siluriformes; family Claroteidae; genus Chrysichthys; species Chrysichthys thysi. The sequence goes on along the minus strand of JAQLOM010000009.1, from coordinate 3,569,472 downwards.
CACCATCTGGATGTACATGGGTTCCCCGTCAACGTCGCTGCTGTTCAACCTTATAAATGCAACGCCAAACATGGGTTATGAAATGCCACAAAGTCATATGATACTTAACGAAAGGAAACCTGAAGTTTCAGCAAACCTAAAGTTTCTCAAGCTTCTCTTGCTAGTGGGGAGTCTGGCGAGTGAGGTGAAGATCTCCTCCAGAATCAGCTGCCTGTGTTTCTCATAGCGGGAGAAGACCTGCGGACAAAAGACACAACCGTTCACCTTTAAACGCGAGACTCTTTCCTACAAGGGTTCCCAGATGATGGAAGCTTAAAAGCCATGAAAACTTACAGCAGTCACCAGCTTGATGGCGCAGAGTTGAAGCTCGCTGACGTTCTCCACAAAGAACGGTGTGATCCCCATCGAGGAGACCTGCGAGACAGAGAACCGAGGTAAGCGCGCACTTCCTTTTAAAGGACGCGCCGACGAAGCAGACACTCACCTGCAGAATTGTAGTGTCAGTTAGTAGCTGGATCTCCAGCAGCTCCGAGATGTTACTGACGATGTCGCACACTTTGTTGTACAGCATCACGATTACTCTTTGCTTGTGTGTGGAACACTTGGCCCGCTTGGCTTTTGAGCTCAACATAACACCTGGGAAATAAATAAACAAACAAACAAACAAACAAACAAAAAAAAATTTAAAAGAAAAGAAAGGGTGAATCACCAATACAGTGAGAAGAAGATACACTGGCAACATTTTATGACGAGCCTTCAATGGCGTGCAAAAAGAAAATCCGAAGTATTAATTAATGCAAATTAAAACTTTCTTCAAAAATTAACGACCATTAAAAGAAACAGCATGAAATTATTCCCAGTGGTCGGTGAAAAATATAATTGGCCACTAGAGGGCAATGCTGGTTTACATTTATCAGATAAAAGTTGTTCTTGGCAACAAGAAAAGTGTTGACCCGGCTTTACAACACCAGCAAGTTACTGTTATCATTTGCAATCTGTCACACGTGGGCCCGGAACAACACACAAAATAACTGCTACATTTTTTTTTTTTAAAGTAATTTTATATTGTAGACAAATCATGAGAATGTCCCGCGTCATTTCTGAGCACCAGATGCACACGTCTGATCCGAGGAATTCACTGGCGCCGACTGTTCTGTTTTGCTTTTGATTAAATCATCTAGAATTTGCATAAAATGAAAATGAAATCTGTCACACACCACTCAAATATATCACCGTATTACTTGCTGATGGGTTGTGTGTTTGAGCTGATTATTAGCAGTCACCTGTTGCTTGTTAGAATGAACGCAGGGTAAGAGCTACTAGTATTTGTATTATATTTGAAGGAAATAGTCAGCATTTTCCGAGCATTAGTCAGCATCAGTTCGTTAAAAAAAAAAAAAAAAAAAAAAAAAAAAAAAAAAAAAAAAAAAACACTTTTCACTGTATCGCATCACGTCTAGTGTGGGAGGTTTCCGGAAGACATTTCCGGTTGCTTTTTCATCGCTCAGAGACGATTTAACAATTACCCATGTGTCTCATCACTGACCTCCGTGTGGGTCCACTCTATAGACGGGGTCGTACTGAGGGTACAGGGTGTTCTGCAGATGGAACTTGGTGAACTGCAGCACCCTCTCGATCACGTCCTCGATGTAAACGGCCTTCGGCATGCGCGGTGAGGTCATGATGTTCAGAGCCATCAGGCAGGAGTCGGCCGATTTGGTCACCCGCTCCATGATGAGGTCGCGCCATAATCGCTCTTCATCCTCTGCCTCGTTGTCCTGAAATATAAATAGGAAAGGCTCCCTCATGAACCATTCACAGCAGAGCTGCAGTGTGTGCAGCGTTACAAGTGGGAGTGTGAAAACTACACTCACGTGGTTCATCAGAGTGGAGAGCTTGGCGCCGTCCTGTATGTTTTTCTCCAGTATGTTCAGCACTTTTACTAGCTTGTCGGATGGAATCTGTGAAGCCAAAGAGACCGGACATTTGGCAAAATAAAGCAGCGAAAGAAAACGCAGGTGACTTACAACTGTCAGGTTAACATCTTAGACAAACAGACGATCGCAGGGTTTGGTATCGCTTAGCATAAGCACTACACTCATGGTATTGTTAATACTGACGGCTTGTTTAAAACATCTTGCATGATCAGTATTATGGGTCAGGGGGAAATGCACATTTTGTGGTGCCAATTGTGGTCCATGTCCATAACGAGACAAAACGGGATGGGTGAGCTCACAACCACAGAAGCAGCGTACCCTGTACGTGATGCCCATCGCTTTGATTTTGGCTGATTCACTGCCCAACTCTGCTAGCTGGTGCTTCCCAAGGAGCAGCTCCTGAGGGATCTCATCATCGTCAGCGGCTGAGAAAGGAATGGAAGATTTCTGGTTTGAAAAAAAAACTTGCTCGCGCCCTGACATCACGACATAAAGCAATAAGTCATCGTGCGCTGGCTTTATTAAAATAAAATAGTGCGACCGCTGAAAGTTACATACTTAACGACGTGAAGTCCACATCCTCCAAGTTTTCCAAAATGTTGTCCACACTTGCCAAGAACCTCTTGAAAGTCGAAGAGTCCATCATTTCTGTTTGGGAGAAGAAACGATTTTACATGTTATGCCAATAGCGGAATCAGGATTGCGATTGCAGCAGGCCGCAGCCTGATCGACTTCCAAGCCCAGACGTACCTTCTGGAGTTAGCTTCGGCTCATAGGCTTTCCGCTTTTTCTGCTTCTCCTTCATCTTCATCTTTTTAAATACTGATAAGAAAAAGACATGTCTTAGAGGATGCGACACGAACTACTGGAACATCATAATAAGAGACAAAAGGAAAATGGTTTGTGTGTTTGCGTGTGTGGGAACCTTACCATCACTCATGCTGGGCGGAGGAGTCTCGTTCCCGGACTCGTCTGGACTGTGGTCTCGGTATCGGCTGCCTGAACCCCTGCGGCCCTCGTTGTAGCCTCCGCTACGCCTGCGCTCTCCGGAAACCTTCTTGTCCTCGTACTCCCACGTCCGATCCCGGTCCTTCTTCGATCGCTTTGGGGCTGCTACGAGTCAAAGAATTAACTCTCAAACCACAGTGCTGAAATCTGGAAAACTAAATTCTCTCTTTCCTCTTTGTAAGGAGGGAAAAAAAAACAAAACAAAACAAAACAAAAAAAAACCCCACAAACACAGTCCTGACCCGACATGCTTGGTGCAGGAATTTATGATTTTTACTCACACTCCGATTCGGTGTCTTCATCCGAGCTGACCTCGGCATACTTGGGCTTCTCGTTGGCCGTACTGCGCTTGCGTTTGTTCATCTTTACCCTCTCACACAGAGGCATGGTGGACTCGATTTCTGCAAGCAGATGAGGAGGAAGCTCCTTCAGCACCGACTCATCAAGGCCCCCTTGAAACAGGTTAATAAAGACCGTTACTCCGTTGTTTAAATCAATCATGGCTCTTCAAGCAAGTGTTTATTCAATAGGTCATTAAATCATTGCAGCTTCTTTAAATTTACAAAAAAAACACAGGCTACTTATCCAGGTGTCTGCCTAAAATTTTTTTTTTGCTTCGAAGCATGTCGCTAAACTGTCAGAAGTGATGTCTTACCTTTTGAGGTCTTCCCATAGGAAGGCCTGTTCTTGCCGGATTTGGAACTGGTCGCATGCCTGTCCTTGATGATTTTCTGCACCTCGTCCAGGGAGAGCTTCTGAAGCACCACCACAGGTTTGGACCGTTTGCTGATATCCTCTACGAGGCCCAGCCTCTCTAGCTTCACCCGTGGCTGGCTCCAAAACTCTGTAGTCTGTCTGGGTTCCGTGTTCCCGTCTTTGTCCCGTTTCAGCTTGGGAATGACAAAGTTCTTCAGCGCGCCAGACTTGCCGCCTAGAAGGAAATCAGGAAACTCTCCGACTCTGCTGTCGGGAGGAGGTAGCCTGGAGCCATCGGTACCTTTCCTGGTACCGTCAGAGCTCCGCCTCTCGTCTCTACTGTTGGGAGATTTGAGGTCCGTGCGGGGACGGCCTGAGTCTGGTCCACTTCGGCCTTCCTGTTTCACGCGGGGACTGTCCGGCCGGGAGCGGTGCTCAGGAGAGCGTCTGTCCCGGTGTTCTCTGGATTCGGACCGGTGTTTACGCTCGCGATCTCGGTCTTTGTCCCTGTCTTTATCTCGGTCCTTGTCTCGGTCCTTGTCTCGGTCCCTGTCTCGACCGGGGCGCTCCTGCTCCGACCTGCTGGAGGATCTCGGTGTCTCTGGCCTCCGGATTTTGGAGCCATCGCTGCTGCGCTCCCTGTCCCGCTCCTTGTGTTTTTCTTCTCTGTGGCCGTCCCGGGAAAGCTCCGGGCGGCCGTCTTTTCGTGGAGTCTCAGAACGGATTTTCTCAGGCTTGCCGTCGTGCCTGTGCTTCGACAGGTCCGGCCGCTTGTCCGGACCCTGCAACTTTCCTGAGGAGTCGCGCCGGCTGTCCTGCTTGTGTTTCGGCGTCTCGGGATGTCCATCTGAAGCAGTTTTCTGCTGCTTTATGACTTCGGGCCGTCCGTCTGCCGCCCTCTGCAACTCCTCATCCGTTTTTGATTTGAGTCGCAGTACCCCAGCTGAGTCAGAGCCGTCCTCAGCCCAGCGCTGGGCCTCTTGGGCGGGCACAGGGCATTCAAGCTGCCCCTCGGCCCTTCCTGCCTGCTGCAGATCTATGCTGACCATAAGTGCTGGACGGTTTGCCCCGTTGCTGGCAGCACTAGCCTCCTGAGGAGTTGGTTTGTTCCCTGCACTGCCCCCACCGCCTACGCCAGGGCCTCCGGCGGTTCCGGCAGCGCCGGGCTCCTGAGGGTACGAGTCCTGTTTCCGCTTCTTCAAGGGCTTGTCTAAACAAAAAACAAACAAACATCAATACATCATTCGAACATGCCGTCCTGGTTTCAGTTCAACTTTATAATGAAACCAGTTTCACAAGCAGTTCACACTAACGATCAGGAAAACTGCTGTACCTTTATCCTGAACCTCCTTAGAGCAGCGCTCTCGTTCGATAGCCGATTCGCGCTCTATCCTTTCGATCTCAGCCAGGGCGTCTAATTCAGCCTCATCGTAGGGTGTCCCACTGACTGCTCCAGGCTGTTTGGCAGCGAGCGCCCCGGTGTTCTGCAGCACCGTGACCTGCTGGTACCCCGACTGTTCCCGAAAGCTGTTGCAGGGCAGATCAGTCTCTGCGTCCGAGCCATGCTCTACGCTACCGGACAGAAGTTCACTGGGCTGCTCCGTCTCCGCCGATTTGACCCGCGATAGCTTCAGCGTCAGCTTGGTGGAGTCTTTCGAGGGAGAGCTGACGATGTCGTACATGGCACCTTTCTCACCCTCCTCCTTTATCATCTTCTTTTGCTTCTTCTTCCGCTCAGGCGAGTCCATGAGGAGGTCAGGAGCGGCATCTCGCGGTGAGGTGTACGGAGGTGGGGACTGGAGGATCAGAGGTGGCCGCGATCCGACTAGAAACAAAAACATTACAAAATAGTTGCACCCCAAGCACGGTGATTCTATCCACCATGCTCCCAGTCTGATCATGTGGCACTGACGTCCTTCTACTACAATCAGTTACCCTTAACACTGGGCTTCAAATGGGAAGGGGGAGGAAAAAAAAAGAGAAAAAAAAACTTGATTTTCTCAGACTGCTTAAATCTGATTTTTTCTTTCTTTCTTTCTTACAAGCCTGATTTGATCAGAAATGATTTCCTGCAGTCTGAACAACCAAACAACACTTTGAAATCAGATTATAAACTGATTTTGGGACATGCAGTCTGAATGGTGATGTGGGGGGTCCCCCCTCCTTCTTTTTAAATTTCACCTGCCCGACACTACTCACATGCATGCCTGTGCGGTCACTATGACAACCAAGGTGGACGTGCAAGTCCAACGTGACTACAGTCTGAACAGCCAAATCAGATTTGGTTACTTGTAATTTGCAATGCAGAGGCTGTTTAAGAAAAAGGAAAAAAAAAAAAAAAAAGCAAAGGGGCGTCACACCAAATCTTGACTTTGTTTTGTTTATGACCATTTCGTGCGGG
>JAQLOM010000009.1:3538688-3548808 GCA_030068315.1 Chrysichthys thysi | reverse complement strand
AGGGAAATATTTAGCGGCGGAAAAAACCCCGAAAGACTATTGACGCGGTGATAAAAGAGATCCACTCAGACTCTCCCCCCCTCTCTCTCTGGCAGAACAAAATGCCGACCGGAAGCACCGCTGCGGGAATGACTCCCTCCACCGGCGCCAAACCGACCAGCAGCGCCACGGGCCGAATCCCAAACGCCTCCAATTTGGGCCAAAGAGTGCTCCGCGGAGGCGTTCACTTCCTGTCGGAGATAGTGCGTGTATGTAGGGAGTACGGAGTTATTTGGGATTCAGCCACATCTACTTCCGCTGTTTTCTGCACGCTTTCTTTCCTCCTATTAATTCTACAGTAGTCTAGAGAATCGTTATTGGGAACAAACCAATAGCTTTTCCCTTTTCACTGTCAAAGTTATCATAGGAGTTTAACTTTACTCACGCTACTCTTTATTATTATTATTTATTTTTAGTATTTTTTTATAGCTGGAAGTAGGATGTTCTCCCCCCCAATATCTGTAAGTCTATGATAACCAATGTGCCTCATGCAGCTGTTTAAATTGCAATCCACTCTATTCATCATAAAAATATTGCTTTCTGTCTTTTTTTTATTATCTTTTTTATTATTTATTTTTCTTTCCTTTTCCAGACACAAACCACATCAACACAGAGATCCACTGAGATATTAAAAAGGAAAAAAAGGAAGAAAAAAAAAGTCTGCACCAAAGAAGGAGTTTCCTTTGTATGCCTAAACCTTCTGTAATTTTGGATTTTGTTTAAATCAATCAATCAATAAATAAATAATACATTTAAAAAACTCAACTGAAAGCAAAAATAGGATCATAGAGGGGGAGCCCAAAAAAAAAAAAGCATATCATTTACAAACTGTCTCTTTGCTCAAATCTCTGATGTGATTAAATATTCAGCTTGGTACAGTTTTTACCTTTATTACATGTTATTCAGGGTTCCCATGGTCATGGAAATCCTGGAAAAGTCATGGAAATTGAAAATGTAATTTTCCAGGCCTGGAAAAGTCATGGAAGTTTGTAAATTCATTGAAAGTTTTGGAAAAGTCATGGAATTTTAGCATCTCTTTTACGCAACTACAGCGGTCTGTTATGTTATCATTCGGCTATTGTGATTATTTCCGAACTTATGCGCCAGCCGCTACAGCCTACGATAGTCTTTGTTCAGCAAGCCCACTATTTTCCCATGAGCTTGAAAGTCTTTGTCATACTTGGTCATAAAGGTCTTTTGTTTAATAAAGACTACAATAAATGCATTGACAGTATTTTAAATGTTTAAAAAATATGATCCCATACCATAAGGTGAGTGGATAGGGTTAACATTTCATATTTAGCCCTGAAAGCATGCTAAATTCTACACACTTAGGGTGCTGTAAAGTCATGGAAAATTCACTTTAGGTCGTGAAAAAGTCATGGGAAAGTTTTGAAATTTTGTTAGTGAAAAAGAGTGGGAACCCTGGTTATTACTCAGATATTTATCATACCATTTATCATTTTATATTGTCATACAACTAAAACAGATCATTAAAGCCTCCTTCTGTGGTTTATGATTAAAAATAAAATCAAAGCTCAGTGACACGTCACTCATGTTTAAATACTCATCTTCTCATGGACACATTAAAACCGATAAACAACCCAGTGCTTTAGCTCAAATAACTTTTAAGTGTATCTCCTATATTCTGAATCGCTCCTTTATTCATTACTAGACTGACATGTAGACTATACGTCATGAATCAGTACCTTATGGTGTATATGAACACCAGGCAGACAGCAGTATAACTTCATGAACACAACCTACTCATCGTCTTGCCTTGTAGAACAAGCTCAAGATCATGACACCAACTTATCAGTTTTGTTTTTGTTCAAAATGGGCCCAAATGACAACCTTCGATTTTGACGCTGAAAGGATGATTTCCTTGAAGCTCAGTTTCGTGGAGTGCTGTCTTTACGAAAGTCCCGACTCTTCAGTATTTAAGTAAATCAATGTCCATAATGAAGCACTAATGAATGCGGTGCAAGCATACAAACAATATTGAATGACGAAAGATTCATTGTTGGCATTTATGTGCTATTTTTATGTTTATAAAAAACATTTTTGAAGGAAAAAAAAGAATAAAAATGGTAGCAAAGTTCCAGTTGACTGTGGGCACAAATCTAAATATCATCACACATATTAGGTATGAAATAAATCTCTCTAAGTATTGCCATACCGAGATGGAATGCTCTGTAAAATGTTTATTAACCAATAACTCGGTTTTTCTTCAACAGTCAACCCGAATTGCTAAGAGATTTTCTTATGTTCAGTGTGTGGTAACATTGCCGCAACTTTTATTCTTTATTTTTGAGCACTCTAGGCCTCTGTCACTATTGTTTCATCATTTAAAAATTTGGCTTTTGGGATCATAGACTGGAAATCACAAGATCAAGCGTAACCACTGCCATAATCATATTCCATGTCTATCAGAATTCTGTACATTTATTTATTTCGCCAGTGTTTTTTTCCCCCCCAGAGTGACACAGAAAAAATGTCCAAGAATTCAGTCCAAGCTCAACGCCTTAACTTTGGATCTCAATCAAATTCGATCTATGAATTCTTTGTGTTGTGAGTTTTTCCACCCTAGGCATACCAGATGATTAAATGCTTTATTAATGGGTATTGTTTTAATAGAAGCAAATCAATATTGTAAAAATATGTCCATATATTCCCATATGGCCTTATCATAAACGCTACTATGCCAAGTAAGGTTTTACTTTAACAGACTCTGCATTTGAGAGTTTGTTTATTTATTTATTTGTTTATTTTTTAATTTTTTTATTTAGAGTTTTGCCCTTGATTGGTATTTAATAGCATCTGACATCATAATATCCAGAAATTGACATACGGTCTTAAGATATCACTTCCTGTCAGCGCATAACTTGTGAAGTTTTGCAGGATGTACAAAGATTTTGATTAGCTTTCTGCAATGCCACCCCTTTGTGACACGAACCTTAACCGTTTACACGCTTTCTCTGATTATAAAAAGTCCATCAAACACCTGGGATTAGAGTGATGGGTAATATTCAACGTATATTACAGTCTGTCATTTTCAGATCTTTTTTTTTATTATTATTAGCGAACCTGCAAGGATCTTTAAGTAGGAAAAAGTACAAGCAATCTTTTACGTTCGAATAATAATAATAATAATAATAATAATAATAATAATAATAATAATAATACACAATATGTATACACTCTAATGATGAATGCAGTTTGTGTACAATTTATTGTTTAGAATTGTATCAGCTTTATTAACTTCACCCTCCTACGGCACGTCCCATTTACACCTTTCTGCTTAATTTAAGGTATAATTTATTTGAATAATAATAATAATAATAATAATAATAATAGAACAATGTGATGCCACTGCTTTGATGGATTTTCCTAAGTAACCTTTCTGTGATATTTATTAAAACTGATATATTAAACGGAACACCTTTAGCTCCAAACCAACCTCAAAACGTTATAAAACGGGATTATTAAATAACTATATTAAATAACTATTCACAGCAGAAATAATCTTTATAATAATGTGTGATAGTGATACAGAATAAGGTTTAGAATTGAAATTGTTTAAAAGTGATGCTGGTTTAGCATGAGTTTAAAGGAATAACTCTTCTTTCAGAGTTCAAATGAAATTATCTTCAGTTTGTAACTTTCAAAAAAACTTTTTCTCACACCTTGAAATTCGTTTCTTTATTTTATTTCTTTATTTTTTTTGAGTTTGAATTTTTTTTTAGAAACAGCTCGCGACCGCCCTCTTGCGGTAGACAGTCGAAAGTGCCCTACACATCAACAGAAACACAGATCAGGAAGTGATGACATCGTCCACGTCAGAGCTGCCAACTAACAAATACACAATGCACACCAAAGTACAACAACAACAACAACAACAATAATCACTAACTAAGAAATTATTTCCTACCTTATAAGCATATTGATTCTTTAATTAGATGCAAATCCTTCATCAAATGCTCCTGTGAATACATAATGTGGACAAAGTTTTAAAAATTTATAATTAAAAAATTACAATAAAAATTTTTTTTGATTCCCTAATAAAAATTGGTAAAATGCATAAAAGCACCTCTGGGAATAAGATAAAAACTGAAAAGTGTACCGCGTTTCCCCTTTAATGTTGGGGAATATGGGCTGCTCAAGGGTTCTTCAGATACTTTATGGCTTTCAGCTTCCTAAAGCTGCTTTGCTTGGATCCCTCTCTGATAGCGAAGCTCTCTGTTGTTGGGTGATTTATCTATCGAACAATTCACTTCTCCCCCAGAGAGATAGACCAAAGAATGTGGACAGCTTGTAGACAGCAAATTCTTTTCTCCAAAGTGTATACAGTAAGAATGTTTACACTCCCTGTGACAACCATATGCATTCATTATACATCTTGACATATGTTTAGTAATCTTATATTTGAATAATTGTATTCTTATATTAAGAAATACTAGATCAAGATACTTTTTACTTCCCAGGATGCCTTTTTTATTTTGCAGTGGATACATAAGTATGTCTAAAAACCTTTAAGGGCTCGAAAGCTAAAAGTGTACAGGAACCTAAAGTGGACCAAAAATAGTATAAGCTTGCATTCTGGTATGCAGGACATGAACACGGATTATTTCGTAACTTTGTGGAAATGTTTGAAATTGTTCTTTATCGTTTATTAGAGCAGAAGAGCTTGATGACGTCATGGCGTGATGACTGTCCGACAAAATATAACCATTTTAAGTATATGTGCTCACAACTTCCCAGTCTCAGATCTTGTGTGCAGGCTAGAGCACGATTTCTTGCTGTATTTAGCTACATCAGTCTTTCATCTGCTGATGAAGAATATACCCATAACATGGTGCTACCACCGTCATGCTTCACTGTGGGATCAATGTGGGATTTCTGCCAAGCGTAGCACTTTTTTTTTTCTTCTGCCAAGGTCGCAAAATGTTCAGTTTGGGTTTCACCAGACCAGAGAACCTTTTTAAAGCCCAGCTTCATGGAGTGTCCTGGGTATGGCTGTGATGTGAATGATTTGCCCATCCGAACTGTGGCTCTTTTCAGGTCCTTCAGAGTTAACTTTGGCTTGCTGGTTGCATCACAGTGACCTCCTTAACCGTTCACTGAATTCTGGTCAGAGCCAAGATTATCATGTCAAAAAAATACTGTATCATATCATATCATATCACTGGTCTCAACCAGGCAATGAGTTAATCTATAACAGAGTCTTATATATGAATACACCGGAAAACACAGTGCTTTAAGCTTATTAAGGATGTGGTCAGTGGATAGTCGATATAATAAAGCTTTTGAAAGAATAAAGTATCCTGAAAATTTCTAAGTACAAAAATATTAAATTCTTTAATAATTATGAAGCATAATTTCAGAATTGTACTGGTACGGTGTTGAGGTGCAGGAAGATGGTTTTTGTGTTGTGAATTGTCAATTCTTTTGCTCAGATTGTGCACAAGGTGGCAGTAAAATTCCACATTTAGTGTAGTGTAACTCCGAGGTTGGCAAACTTAAAAATTCTTAAAAATCTTATTATTGATATAAATATTACATATTGAATCATTATGAGTACTAAGATAATACATAAAATCATACCTTTTTAACTGTAACCTCAAGAGCCAAGAAAAAAGACCCTGAAATCATGGAGAGTCTGTGTGTGTGTGTGTGTGTGTGTGTGTGTGTGTGTGTGTATGTGGGTCGGGGGGGTCATTTGTGCTCGTTTTATTAAAATAGTAGTAAAGTTTCAACTTGTTTAATTTAAAATCCTGTTTAATGCAAACAAACATCATTTAGATTCATTACTATGATAATAAAATCATAACTGCAAAAACTAAAATTACATTACAGTTGATAATGATCTCAGTGTCCAAAAATCACAGACACCCTGGCTATATGTAACACACACACACACACACACACACACATGGTGGCTAAGTAGTTAGCACTTTCGATTCACAGCGAGGTCCTGGGTTCGAGCCCCGGGTTCAGCACGGATGTCTTTCTGTGTGGAGTTTGCATGTTCTCCCCGTGTCCGCGTGGGTTTCCTCCGGGTACTCCGGTTTCCTCCCACAGTCCAAAGGCATAGCATTAGGCCCTAAATTGCCCGTAGGTGTGAATATGTGCATGTGTGAGAGCATGAACCCGAGTCCCGAGTTAGGGGAGGGTTGGGGGTGGGGCTAGCGACCTCGCCCTGTAGAATGCTCTTTGCTACAGAAATGTCAATCGAGCCCCGTGGGGGCTTCTTGGCACCCTATGTGCCGTACGGCATGTACAGGACCTGATATATATATATATATGTGTGTGTGTGTGTGTGTGTGTGTGTGTGTGTGTGTGTGTGTGTGTGTGTGTGTGTGTGTGTCTGTTTGTGTGTGTGTGTTTATTAACAACACTTAACTGTTTCTGATCTCCGAACAAATTCAGTATAAGACAAAAGACAACCTGCGTCAACATAATACACAGTTATCAAGTTACCTTGTGATTTAATGATGAAGAAAAACTCGCTAAAACCTATATCACCTTTGTGAAAAAGTAAATGCCCCTTAGACACTCAATGAACCAAATATAATTATTAAAAGGTTTCAGTTAGACCGGCCACTGCCAAGATTGGTTACTGCCGGCCCTTCTCAATCTAGACATCACTTAAATACAACTTTTCCAGCAATGTGATGTTCCCTGAAAACCTCAACAAACAGCACACTCTGTTTCGATCAAAGGAAAGTCCAGACGATCTGAGAAAGAAAGTTGTTAAAATATATCGGTCAGGATATAGTTACAAATCAATCTTCCAAACTCTGGGAGTCCAGAGAACCACAGTGAGAGTCATCATCTCTCAATGGAGAAAACATGGAGAAGTGGTAAATCTGCCCAGGAGTGGCAGAGCTAGCAAACTTTCTCCAAGAGTGCATAGGAAGCTCATCGGAGAAGACCTCAGAGGAACATCTAAGGAGCTGCAGGTCTCTCTTAGCTCAGTTAATGTCCGTGTTCATGATTCCACCTTCAGAAAGACACTGGGCAAAAATATTCTGCATGGGAGAGCGGCAAGACGAAAGTGTGTTATTTTGTTAAACAAGAGGAACATAAAGGCTTGTCTGACATTTACCAAAATCATCTTGATTACCTCATAAACTTTAGAGCTAATGTTCTATGGACTGATGAGTCAAAAGTGGAACTTTTTGGAAGACCTGGGTCCTGTTACATCTGGTATAAAGCTAATGCAGCTTTCCACAATAAGAACATCATGCCCACAGTCAAACATGGTGGTGGTAGTGTGATGCTGTGGGGATACTTTGTTGTGTCAGGGCCTGGACGACATGCCATAATTGAGGGAAGGATGAATTCCACTTCCTGCCAAAAAGTACTCAAGGAGAACGTCTGGTCACCTGCTCCGTGATCTGAAGCTAAAGCATAATTGGTTCATGCAGCAGGCAATGATTTGAAACATAACAGTAAGTCCACTTCTGAACGGCAAAAAAAATTAATTTAAATTTTGGAGTAATCTAGTCAAAGTTCTGACCTGAAGCACATTGAATTATCGTAGCAGGACCTGTAAAGGCCAGTTCATAGTTGCAAACCCTGCAATGGGACTGAATTAAAGCAATTTTGTGGAGAAGAGTAGGCCAAAATTTCTCCAAAGCAATGCAAAAGACAGATCTTATGTTACGGGAAGCGTTTGATTGCAGTCGTTGCTGCTAAACGTGCTCCAAACAAGTATTATGCTTTGGGGGCAATTACTTTTTCACACAGTTGAAATTTCTTCAGTAAATCAAAAGATCATTTGATAACTGTGTATTGTATTTACCCAGGTTGCCTCTTGTCTTATCCTAAAGTTATTTGAAGGTCAGAAACTGTTAAGTGTTGTTAATAACAAAAAAATGGAGGAACTCAGGAAGGAGGCAAATACTTTTTCATGGCACTGTACATATACCGGTATATATATAGTATCATTTGTTACACAAAAAGATAGACAACAAAATTGTACTATTAGTGGTGTTTTGTTTATTTGAAGGGTTTCGCGTTTTCTGCTTACTATATCTCTTATTTAAAGGAATCATGGCATGACTTGAAAAGTTAGAAATCATGGTATTAGATTTTAAATCCCTAGGTGTCCTTCAGAGAACTGGGACTATAAAGACCAAGTACAAAACAGGACCTAACCCTTATTAACTATTAGACAGACACATTGATATAGTTCATTTCATATCGTACAGGATGGGCGGTACGGTGTTGTAGTGGTTAGCCCTGTCAACTCACGTCAAGAAGGTCCTGGGTTCGATCTCCAGGGTCGACCTTGTGGTTTTCTGTACGATTTTCTGTGTGAAGTTTGCATGTTCTCCCCGTGTCCGTGTGGGTTTCTTCCATGTACCTCGGTTTCCTCCCACAGTCCAAAGACATGCACGGAGAGGATTAGGCTAATTGGCGTCTCTAAATTACCCGTAGGTGTGAATGTGAGCGTGAATGGTTGTCTGTCTCTGCGTGTCGCCCTGCGGTGGATTGGTGATCCTGAACAGGACTAAGCGGCAGAAGATGAGTGAGTGAATATCATACAGGATGTTCTTTTTCAGACTCTCGGTGTCCTCTCATCACAGGCATCATCTTCATCATTTGTAATTAGTGTGAATGGCTGATGCTGTCCTTTGAAACCTGCATCACAGCACTGGGGAATATGTCTGTAAATGTGTGTTCAAACCTGATATTTTAAATGTGTTTCTGGGAAATATTTACAGTACCGGCTTTTTATATCATATTTAAGGACCATATAGCTAACCCTTCTGCAACAACACGTTCGCCTACAACAAACTTTACTGAAAATCAAGGTGTCTTTTCCTGAATGTACCTTGTTTTGTCTAATTTTTGTTTTCTTTTTTTTTTATTTCTTCTAGTCATCCAAGATTTTAATAAATAACTTTTTAAAAAACAAACCCAAAACAAAACAAAAACAACACTGTTGAATTGAAGTGCCACAAAATGATACCTGAGGGAGGCTAGTCCGTGCTTGCTGATGTTCGGCTAGCTAGCTAGCTAGCTAGGAGGTCATTGCTAGCTAGCTTGATATTTTTAATAGATAATCCACACAGATTGTGTTCTTCTTGGGTTTTTTTCTGTGGTATTCAGGAATGTGACCCATTAATATCCTCTTGAGACTCCACAGTCCTCATAAGAGGACATCACATTTCCCCCCAACTACACTGTGTGTGTTTCCTTATAAGATCCTCATATGAGGACTGTTGGGTATTACTCTTTTGCCAAACTTCTCCTGTTTGGAGACAACGATCAAGTTCAATAGTTATCAGTTACTAAAAACAGAAACAATCAGGAGAAATGACAACGCACACAGTGTTCGAGTTTGGGTCTCAGGACGATGGCGTCACTGTTGTTCTCGTTCGTACCGAGTAATTTCTTAATGTATGTTCTTTCACGTGAGCAGTTTCCTATTTCTGCGTAATTTGAACTAAAAATATTTTTCTCTTCAACGTCACTTTTATTTCATTAGGGATAAACCCACAGGCTAATCACTTTAGAATCTTTTATGTATTTATTTATTTATTTATTTTTCCAGAATATAAGTGTTTTCTTGAATTGTAATGACAGTGCTATGGGATGGGTCACCATAAAATGGTCAAAAGGGGGGGGGGGGCAGATTTGTTAAATTTGGTGCAGCCAGTCGAGAGAAATTAGCAAAAATGTTTAAAGTATCATCACTGTAACAGAAAATCAAGTTTAGAGAAAATCAACTGAAAATGGAAATGAATGCGTTGTCATATTCAGCTTTATTTATGATGTATACATTATAGATTAAATAATATATTTGGGCCAAATTGGGGGGGGGGGGGTGATATGTGGATTTATTGTATTTTTTTGATGCAGCCTCATTTCAAATTGCTACATCGTGGACTGAATTCTTGCACGGTGACATGCCCCTTAAAAAAATCAATTCTTTTTTCTTTTTCTTTTCTTTTTTATCAGACATTTAATTTTGTTTACCTGACATGTTTCGACGTTCACTATCATCTTCCTCAAAGTGTCACCGGATGTTGTTGGTGACAGATGGTGACACTCTGAGGAAGATGACAGT
>JAQLOM010000009.1:3526797-3537074 GCA_030068315.1 Chrysichthys thysi | reverse complement strand
TTTTTTTAATTAATTAATTTATTTTTTACTTTTTTTCTTGAAAGACCGCATACCATTTTCTCAGACTTTCTCTTCACATAGTTGGATCTTTAAAAACTAACAAACGCTCCTTACTCTGTGACAAATCTTCCAGCATATTTCAAAGACTAGTCTTCCAATGGTTTTTTTTTTCTGGGACATAAATATATTCTAATTAGAGTATTATACTAGCACTTTCTGCGTATATATCGACATCCTTACTAGCGACCTGGTCAAAGTCAAGTCGAATCAAGTGAACAGACAACATCTCCAGAGTAGCAGAGTGCCCACAGTCCGTCCAAAGTGCTCACATTAACATATTCCCACCTAATAGTGATGATCTGTCCGAAGTTCATCTCCATGTTGTTGACCTGGGCAATAAAGATGGCAGCCAGCGCCTCGTACAGTGCTGTTCCGTCCATGTTGATGGTCGCGCCAACTGGCAGCACAAAGCGGGTCACCCTCTTGTCAACTTTATTGTTCTCCTCTAAGCACTTGAATGTAATGGGCAGAGTGGCTGAACTAGAAAAGGAGGCAGCAGGAAAGAAAAGAAAAGACAAGGGTCAGCTTTAACACACACGTTTTAAAGATTTTCGAGATTCCATCTCAGAAGCTGCTCTGAAGTGCTACCTGGACGATGTTCCCAGGGCGGTGATTAGGGCCTGCAATAAGCCAGTGATGAAGATGAAGGGGTTCTTCCGGGTGATCACAAAGAAGAGAGTGGGTAGAATAATTATACCGTGGATTAGGAGGCCTATGATGACTGTCACGGTGTACATGCCTAGTTGCCCTCCCATTTCCGTGACATCGTCCATTTCCACGATTTTGCCAGCAATCAGAAAGAGGATACCTATGGGTGCATACCTTCAAAAGGCAAGAATCAAGCAAAGGTACTACTGAGATGTATGTTTGTTTTCAGGAACATCAAGTACAGTTTCATGGATATTAGCGCCAGAGATAATGATGCCGTGTAATGCAGCGTACTCTCTTTTGGTTCATACGTGAAAGCACCCACCACATGATGATGGCGACCAGACGCATGATGGCCTCGTTGAGAGAGTCAAAAAAGTCCCTGAGTGCTTGGCCCTCCTCCTTCATGTTCCCAATGATCAGGCCGAAACACATGGAGAACACGACCAGCCCGAGGGCGTTGACTCCATTTGTGGTGCCAGACATTGGGATGATCTCTTCGCGAGCGATCTCTTGAGTGTTATTGGTCAGATTAAAAAGGCTCTCGTTGACTATCACCTTCACATGTACAACCCTTTTGCTGTACTGGGTTTTGAACTGTGCGGATGTGGGAGAGAAGGGCAGAATTAGCGAAATGGACAAGACACCAAGGCTAAGTAATGACAAACGAGAGATTTTCGGTTTTATTCAGGGAGCTTTGAGGGCATTCCAGAGGTTGCGTTCCCACAAGGTGAAACAGCAAATACAGGGAACATACACACTAAGTGTACTTTCTTACAGTATCATACAATCAGGAACTGGCAACTATGAAGGAAACGGAGACAGACCTATACACAACAATGCGTTTTGTTTCCTCATGTAAATCTGCATAAATATGAATGAGTCAATGCTCCTATTTAATTTTAGTGGAATGTATTCTCTCAGATCCAGCTGGCTCCAGTATTTCCCTGTGGAGAGTGTCCGGACTACAGTGTCTTTCCTCACTGTCAGTGCCTTCCATGTCATTGTGTGGCCCCAGCAGTTCCCCGTCTCTTGGTTTCCGTACCCCTTCCTCCCCCTCATAACGTCCGCCCATGGTACTGCTGCTGTCCTGCCAAAGCTCTACCCACAGCTGGATCCTCTTAAATTTACAATCCAATCCATCAAAATGCTAAATGGCTCTCGCACCTCCCTTCCCCTGCATCCGAAAGTTAACCATCTTGGTCCAGTTTGAGAAACGTGGCTACTTTGTCATTAGCTGTTATACACGACTGCGCTATTAAAGCAGTCAAGGCTCCCTCAAAAGCTATGTGTATCCAAGGGTGATAATATATTCTCCACTAAGCTTTTTTGTGTGGCCTCTGAAGGGCCAGAAAGCATAGCCTCATTAAATTTGATGAGAAACCGGTTTCCTGAACAACAGGGATCCAAAGGAAAAAAAAAAAAGATTTCCTTTTGGGGAAAACATTATCCCATGACCATGTCTTTGTTTTAGCCATATTTTGGGATGAAAACATGAAAACATTAATTCCCAGAACAAAGTATGACACCCGCAACAGTGCAACAGTGCCAAGACAAGGCATACTTGTTTAGGAAATCAGCTACACTAGAGGATAAAACTATCCACCAAGTATCTACCTGTTGTGTGCAAGCTTGAACCAGGTTGGGAGGAAACATGTTTCTGAAAAAGAAAAATCCCAAATCATGTATTAGTCATATACCTTAGATTATATGTCACAAGTCATCGGTGAGTCAATTCTGCACATCGGTTCTGCAGTACCTGATCAAGTCCAGGAAGGCGTCAGCTGGGCTGACTTGCTCGATTTTCTGCTGCTTAGTAAACTCCTCTTTGGAGCCTTTGCCAGGGTGGATAATGAGCACCATGATGATTCCGATGAACACGGCGATGAATGTCGTGGTCATGTAGTACACCACGGCTCGCATCCCCATCTTCCCTGAAGCCCGACTATCAAGTGCTGCCATGCCTGGTGAGAAAACGCATACATATTGGGACAGTATTTATTATTTAAGGATGGGAAATGCCATATAATTTATTGATTTGTCCAGGTAGGATTATCTTCCCTGTTAGATTGAGACCCCACAAAGGGGTCGATGGAACACAGAGACAAAAACTTCAATTCTAGTACACTTTGACGTCAGCACACGTATCAAGAACCAAAGTGACCGAGGCCTACTTCACCCTCATATCTACCCAGAAAGATGGATTGCGCTGAGCATTACCTAGTTATATTTGGTCTGGTCGTTTGTCTACCTCCAGACATCCTGGTTGCAAGCAAGCACCCATCAACATCATGATTCCTGTATTACCAAGGTCAAGTTTACCAACCATGGCCTTGATTACTGACCAGCACCAAACTAACCGACCCAAACTTCCACGAACCAACTCGGCCTTGTGTGCGACTCATGTCTCTCTAAGCTGTTTTGTGTTTTTCAGGAGTGGAAGTCAGACAAAATTGAAGATCTGAAGAATGACTTGTTAAAGTAGTTTTAAGGGGCTCCATGGTGGGGCTCAAAAGAAAGTATCTTTTAAGAGAGAACTTGAACTGAGAATGCCCCAGAATACAGTCGGGCTTACCATTTTCAGTGCCGAAAGCTGCAGCGTTGCATTCACAGCACTGAAATAAAAAGCGTCCATTGTGCGAAAAGGAGATGTATGTGTTCCTTTAATCCTGTTGGAGGCAGCCCTATTAGAGGCCTTCTCTTTCAGCTCATTTTTCCCATTCTCTCAGCCACACCTCTCTCTTCCTCAGGCCTCCTCTTCTCATCCTCCTCTCTCTCTCTCTCTTTTTCTCTGTGACAGGGCTGAGAAACTCCTTCACCTGCCCAAACCCCCGGCGGCTCTCTGCATCTCCACGGAAACACGAAACCTTTTTTTTTTTTTTTTTTGCCGAACCAAAGAAAACCCAGTCACTCAATTTCGGTACAGAAAAAAAAACTTCAAAGTTTGGACGGAACAAAACGGCCCCCTCTTATATCTTACCCTCGCGGCCCTTTCTAGCCCTTGACAGAATGGAGGCATTTGGGAAAGGGGCAACTAATGGAGCAACCCGTTTGACCTCTAAAATGGAGGGTCATGGGTTATGATAAAACCCCAAAATCACAATATTCCCATAAATTCATCATTTTCACGAAAAACAAGGATTGTACGTGGATTGGTTTGGATTAGCACCAGGCTATGTTAGCGCGATTAGAAATGGTTTTCTAACCAAATTCCATAAGCAACAGGCTGCGTGTGTGTGTTCACGGAATGCAACAAGACAATATGGCTTTGAAGAGAGAGAAGGAGGGCACTTTGCGTCTTTTATATGGGTGAAACGAAGCAGGAGGGAGGATACGGGGGGGGGGGGGTGCTGACCCATCACAAACTTCACAACACTGATTAGCTGCAAAACCTAGTCTGAGACTCTTCCGCTTCTCAGCGCAACCTCTGCTTCATTCTAGCCTGTCACTTCTAATACTGCAAGCACAATGAAGACACTCTGTCCATGGCAGAGGAATAGAGATAAACAGACAAAGGAAATTAGCGGCAGAAATTTTTTCGGGATGATGAAGACTGCGTGCGTGTTTTAGAATCCGTTCCATTTGAATTTTACCAGCATGTCTGCGGTCACCCTGCTTCTCGTCGTATCAAGACGCATCATCAAGTCATCGAGTCAGGGACCGGATCCTAATTGTTATTCCAACGATCCTAAAGCAATTCTGTAACCTCACCACATACCGGCGATCCTCACAACCATCTGTAGCCTGAGCAATAATGTGCAACAAGTTTTTTTTAGTAGGTCGACTTTAGATAAGTCATTTTTCTTTTCTTCAGAGCATTAGGGATAAAGGGTTGCAGATTTAATATGCAAAAATGTTCTCATATTTTGCACTGGGATATACAAGATAAACAGCCCCAGCTGTTGATATTGCTGTCTCGTACAGACCTGTGATGAGACTGGACACCAGCAAGGGGAGGACCAACATCTGGAGCATGCGCATTAAGAGTTCTCCGGGGAAGGAGAAATATTTCACCTCTCTGTAGGACATCTTATACGGTCGCAAGGCAAATCCAAGTATGATACCTGATCATAAAGAGAATACCAGTTATTATACTCTATTATAATAGTCTTTCTAGACAATATTTATTATTATTAATTTTTTTTTAAAAAGGCGTATGTACTCTTACAGTTTACCCAGGTGATGTATGATGTGGAGTTTTTACAATATCTAGAAGTTTCCTTAAGTTTTACGAAGACCTAGAAACCATGAATGGAGCTAGCCTGACTATATTTCATCACCTTTCTCAATATGTCAACTCAAAGAAATCACCACGGCTTGAGAGAAGGGAGAATGCACTTGCCAAGAGCAACTGCTCCGATGGTAAACAGCACGAAGGCATTCCTCTTCAAAAAGGTCTTCACGTCATCTTTGGTGATGTCCTCAACTTTCTTCTTGGCCTTCAGGGAGCGCAGTTGGATGTTCTCACGGATCCGCTGCACCCGGCTGCGAGAGCGCGGGTTCTCCCCGTTGCTTTTGGTCATGGCTGCTGCTGCGAGCTACCTCTATCCTCTGTACAAATCGGCAGTCTGGCCGGACAGAGCAAACCGCAAGCTTCCTGATCTGAAATGTTCACAAGAGAGGAATAGGGCATAGCTTTTTTTTTTTTTTTTTTCTTTTTCTTTACAGTATGACTGCCTCTGAATACACAAATACATGTCTCAGCTCATCTGAAGCAGTTTAAACAGAAGAACAAGTCTACGGGGCAGCACTTGTCCTGAGGCCAGAAACAAAAACAAAAAACACAAAACAAACCTAAAAATCAAAAACAAAGCGAGACCGTCATGTCCAAACAAAACAATGGCTTTTGACTTGCAGGTGTGCGTCTGATTTCGTAATCAGCGCTGGAAAGCAATTAAAGTGGACCGTAATGTATATTCAGTTAGAAGCAAATCAAGGATGAAGGCTTGCTTTCTGTAAGACCTGGATTACCACTACAGAACTCAAGCACCCCAGTATCTGCCTCCTTTTGAATGAGTATGGTCATACACTCTTTTCCAAACCTGATTACAATCATTTCGCATGGGTTCTCGCTGGGAAAAATCACAGCCCTCCACATGGATTGTTTGACCTTAAAAGCCAAAGTCATCTATCAGACAGAAATAGACTTTTAAACAAATGCTGTCTATCCTCAAGCACATATCAGCGCAGCAGTTGTTCCAAAAAGTACACTTCGACAATTATCCAGATTACAAAAGAGACTGCCTACCACCCTTACCCTTCTCAGCACTCTTAATCTCCTCTCTGATAATCACTGAGATGCGATTCTGGGAAGCGGAAAGGTGATCCGAAGGTGCTGGAGGACTGAAGACGGACTTCAGGGGTACACGATGGTGGAACTTGTCCGTCCCGACTGAGATGCAGTGTGTAGAGTGCTGGAGGTGATGCCAGCCTCAGCAGCTGAGATGTTCCCAGAACACCCGCAGCTCACAAGGGGAGGAGATTACAAAGGCAAACAGAGGGAGGGTGTAGGGGAGGGGGGACGAACTTGGAAAACAGTAAAGTATTGGGGTTGGAAGAATGCATGCACTAGTGATGGCAATTACGAGTCTTTTCATCTCGACTCACCAGTTTGTTTGTTTTTTTCCCACAGCTGGCGACAGTTGTTAGCCTTAGTTGACTATTTATCACTTCCATTTTTCATAATCTTACAGTAACTATGCTACATATTTGCTAAGCGTAGTGTACCAAGCGTAAGTCACTTGGTCTTTTATCAGACCAGATCTTCGACTGCCAAGATTCTTCAAGCCTGTGCCCACTGTAGCCTCAGATTGCTTTATTTGCCAACAGCAATGGACCCTGATGTGATCTTCTGCTGTTGTCCTGCCATTCCAAGATGCTTTTCGGCTCAACCCGGTTGAGGAGTGGTTAGACTTCCTGTCAGAGAGAACCAGCCATTCTAGCCATTCCTCTCTTCTCTCTGTGTATTTCTTGTTCTTTTTCACATCATTCTGTATAATCTCTGGATACTGTCATGAGTGAAAATCCTCAAGCAATAGTCAAACCAGAACATCTTGCACCAACAACCACGCCACAGTCTCTGAGGTCCCATTTTAATGCTGAATACGGTTGAATATTCATCCAAAGGTTGAAGGTATTAATGATTGGTTCTTTAGTTTTGCTCACGTAGAAGATTCACCTCAAAATATCGACTCGCTCACGAATGACACGTCCGAGGCGCATGAGGTTTTCCTTGCATCTTGACACCGTAATAAAGGCGGAGAATCAAAACCCAGAATCAAGCTTTTCTCCATCGACCTGTTTTGTACCCAAACATACGTGCTTGCTATATACGGGCCTTGCTTTGAACTCCGAGTGTTTGTATTGGGAGATGCCATGTGGTTCCATCTGGAGAGGGAAAAAAAAATCCAAGATAATTGGCATGGAAAGGGAACATGAGATCAAGTGTGACATGAGATTTGCTAGTTGTGAGGTAAACACCAGACACATTTTCTCAAGAGTGAAACGCCATTCATGGCCCCTTCCTTTCTTCCTCCACCCTTTCTCTCTCCTCTCTCTTCTCTTTGGGGCCTGGCCAGGCCAACCGTCTTGAAGTACTTCAGATAAAGATAGGAGCTTGGTTTAGTGGGAGAAAAGCAGGGCCACAAAATAACCTCTCCCACACAGCGAACAAACAGCACTTTCATCATCAGTTGCCTGGAGAACCCATGGAGTTGGACTGTATCCGGCTTGTCAACCGTCTCGCTGTGATTCTTTCCTTACATTTAGCTTTACTTGAAATTCCAGACGAAAATGATGTCCGTTTTGGGGTTCTATCATGGTCAGGCTCTCGCCATAAACCCAAAAGCCGTTTTGGGTGTTTTGGGTTACATACGCAGGTGTTGTACTATCTCTGCACAAGTTCAAATGGCCCATGAGAATGTCCTTTTAGTGGTTCACTCATTCGTTTGTAGGAGCCCAATCAAAAATGGGACGTGGTATTCACTCGGACTCCTGGAATGTCCCTGGTTTTGTCTCTCCGCTCTCAGAGTAATCATAAACAGTGCCTGCCTTGCATCTGTAATGTGGCTCCCACAACTCCACGCCTGCACCCCCTCGCTCTTGCTCTTTATGCTTTCCTCATGCTTCTACTGTTCAGCAGACGGAGAAAGTTTGGGGCAAAACCAGGATATCAGCTTCTAGAGTTCAGCTTGTCTCTAGCTCTACGGTTAGTGGGAGATCTTTTCCAATTTCTGGGTTCTAGGGCACTTTAAACATTCGGTTGTGATGCCTTCATGGTCCATGAACAAGAAATTAACACAAAATATATCAACAGTCTACATTCTTCAAGCAGACTATGGGATATATTTGCCAACACAGAAATTAGACAGAGTTTCTTGCAGGCTAGCTAACATTAGGCTGATGTCATGTACTGTAAACCAGTAGCTTTGCAGGTTTGCTAGCAAGGCCTCATGCTCCAAGAATGATGGCTAACTTATGAGAGAGGAGACCGACCTACAGGGCGGCAGCTGACAATGGCAACATTTACAGCGACAGATATTTCTATTTTTATCTGTATGCAAACATTCTACATTTATTACATTATTA
Organism: Chrysichthys thysi; assembly: GCA_030068315.1. Taxonomy (NCBI): domain Eukaryota; kingdom Metazoa; phylum Chordata; class Actinopteri; order Siluriformes; family Claroteidae; genus Chrysichthys; species Chrysichthys thysi. The sequence continues at coordinate 3,528,779 of JAQLOM010000009.1, read as the reverse complement.
TATGACCTGTACCTGCACAAACAAGCCATGTTTGATGCTAACTTGCTGCTAACGTTGAGTGGGACAAATGTGTCCTAGAGAGCATTTGATTGGATGCAAATTGGACGAGTACTGGAAGAGTCCCCTAGAAATTATATTTTAAAGTTAAATTAAGACTAGTAAAAAAATTAAAAACACGATATATATATATATATATATATATATACTATGCATACGAATGTAGCTGCCTAACAATCCCTTTTTGTTTGCCCCCAAGGCAACAAAGATCACTTCCTCTCCTTTGACATGTTCACCAAATTATATCCAACTAATATTTTATTGTGCAAGATGTTAACTTGGAGCTGTCTGTCAGTTCCACTTGATTCAGGGGATTTTCGGTGCTAAATGAGGCAACCCAGTGAGGTAAATGCCTCGGGTCTGACCGCATCAATAGCCAATCTCCCAGCAACCATTCAGCCTATTAGTCGTGATTCTGGACTTTCAGTATCCATTGAGCATGGCCACAGGGATGCCGCTTTGTGTACAGGGAGTCTTTTCTTCCCCAAAGCAAGGCAGCATGCACAATAAAGCATGACATTATGAAAAAAGAAATAATCCATGCATGCGTACGTTCTTTTTCAGTAATGCTCATGCTTGTAAACTAAGTCTTTACCTAGCCAAATAAGGGGATCAAGTGATATTTATGTAGTAACATGTTAAAACACCTCAATAACTGTGCACACTTTTGCTTCCTCACATGCATGCTCAAATCATGCTTTAGTTTTCCGAGCCTTGTTTAAAAAAAAAAAAAAAAGGACATTGGTTACTATCTGACATGAATATGTGTTTCATTTCCTGTCCAATTAGCCCGAGCACAAATGAGGACAGAACCCAGGACGTCTCATTAGAGACAATATGGCTCCGATAATCACTGTGCTCTGTTTCACAAGACTCGTCATACTTAATAAGGTGACTAACCCCTTAAAACAAAGCTGTAAGCTGCATTCAGCCTCTCATACCTTCAGATTATCTTGTTTGTGAGGGGGGGGGACCAAAAAAAAAAGGGCTCCTTTGGGGGACGGGGTATATTTAGGGCCCTTAAATTAGGCCAGCTGTGGAATCTATGAATGAAGACATTTTATTGTCTATTGTGAACGTAACACTCTGAAAACAGGTACGGACACAAGTAAGAAGCTCACTTAATTTCCCAGCATATTTAAAAAAAAAAAAAAAAAAAAAAAAAGGAAACGAGAGCGGGGAATTTAAGTCTGGGCTCTTAAAGTCCTGGGAGTTTAATATATTATTAACATTAGTTTCAATTCTAAATAAATTATAAAGACAAGCTAAAATGTACTTATTTTAATGGACTATTTGAATATTTAGGAGTAAGTTCCTGGTTATTAGGATCCTTGTTATTAAGTAATACTTAAAGACAGTACAAATTACAAGGTGGTGTGAAAGGGTTGAAAGAGAATTCCTTTATTCCTTTAAGAGAACTGTCATGAAACCAACGAGATATATGAACACAACAGGATCATTTTTCCAATTATAAGTCAAATACAGACCCAGAATCCATGACCCACTTGAATTCCCTGTACACACGGATCACTTAGGGATGCCATCAGGTGCACCGTTGTTGATAATCACTTGAATAGTTCGAATTTACCAGCACAAGGGCAAAGTCTTATTTGCTATTGTGTAATGTACTTGCAGTAATAGTAACCTTCCCTCTTCAGACAGTTCTGAAGCTGAAAAGGGATTTTATGCGAAGGATATTATGAAGTCTGTGACCTTCTTTAGGGCCACGTGTGAACAAAATGACCTAACCTTGACCTATAAGATCTCGGTGTACTCAAAAGCCAATTCACCCAAATCTGTTCATTTGAGACATGAACTGACTTTTCAGGCAGGAAGAGTATTATGCTTTTTTTTTTATCTTCCAAGGCCGTTTATTGCATCCAAACCCCCGCCCCCCCCCCCAAAAAATCGAGAACGACAAATGT
>JAQLOM010000009.1:3495674-3508677 GCA_030068315.1 Chrysichthys thysi | reverse complement strand
TATTGTAAAGCTGCTTTGCGACAATGTTCTGTTGTTAAAAGCGCTATACAAATAAAATTGAATTGAATTGAATTAAATAAACATCTCCTTAGAGAAAGCATCATCCTATCAATAAAGTATTAGAAAGGGTAGATTTTATTAGAAACCGGTGATCACTGATTTGCACAGTATGGATTATTGGGTCAGATAACGAAAGAATTTGATCATATGTAATCATATTCAAGAGCTCCTCAGGCTTTTCTTCACATTTTCTCCCCAGTTTGGTCACCTGCCTATTCCCATCCACCAGCCAACACCCACTATGACATGACTACCACATACTGTAACTACCACATCAGAGAGGGCAAAGGCTAAAAAGTGCTTACTTTAAGTCACACAACGCAAGCCAGCCACATCTGGCGTTCATGCTGTGTCACAGGGCAGCATATGACACTCTCACCCCCTTTCCACCAAGGTAGTTTGAGGGTGGATTCAGAGCCAGTGCTTAAACTCAAACCAGTTCTTCGTGTTTCAACAGCCAAAGAACCAGCTCTTAGCCAGGAAAGTTGGTTCAAAAGCATCACCATCCATCAGTGATGTACTGATGTGGCTCTACGGTAGCTCTTTAGCCCAGAGAAATGAGTTCTTAGAAGGTTTGCAAGTGGAACCATCTCCGAAGCAGCACTAGCACGGGCCCAGACCTAGCATCTACTTCATGTTGGTAATTTAACATGAATTCCCAGACATCCAAGATTGGAGTATGCACCATTTTTGGCTCCTGACCACGAATGGCTGTAGCATCATCAGGAGTCAGACCAGTGACCTCCTGACAACACAGCACATTTTTGTAGTGCTGCTCTAATAGCTTAAAATTGCAAGCTATCGAAGACATTAAAGTCAAATGCAAAACCTTCACCCAACCAGTAATATAGTTCCTGTTCCACAGAGAAGTCTTTAACGCAGGAACTAAAGATTCTTTTAACCAAGGGCCAGTTTCCTTTGGTAGTCTTTAAAACAGTCACAAAAATAAAAGGTGCGGTACCCTTTTATTATGACAAATGTACAAGATCATATTTATATCAAAGCAATTACAGTACAGTTAACAACAAAAAAAAGTAAATAAAAACAGAGACAGAGGACATATCTAAAAACTAAGGCATGACCCATACTCCATGTGAACATCTGTCCAGGCCACAAACTACAACCAAATCCAAAAGAGTGTGTATTGGCACGAGCATTCTTTCAGCGTATAATCTTTCACTGAAGTAAAAGAGGGGGGAAAAAAACAGCTAAGGGGACAGGACAAGTGTCCTTATTTCACATCGAAAAAATTCAAATGCAGGACGACTTTTTTTTTTGTGCCCAAATATTTCACACAGCGCTTACAGAGGTCTCATCTTTCTCAGGCACCGCATGTCCAACTGAACTAACTAACAGAATTAGCCGTGATGGCCTAGCATTTCACGCCGCGCAAGAAGAAAACGAGTACGAACGTCAAATGCCATTAGGAGATAAGCATGCCAAGCTCACATATTATATTACAAAGACATTTTACAAAGCTCTTCATCTCATAGCCACGCTTTCTCCACCCCGCCACCAACCCAGGAGCCCAGCTGTTACAGCTCACATACTCACAGGATTCCCTTTAAGAAAAGATTACATATGTACAAAGTTCGAGCAAGCGGGGGAAACAGAAAAACAGCACCACTAACGGAGAACGCAGGAAAGGGGTGACAAATGTGGGATTTTTGGGTTAGGACAGACACAAATGAGCTCAACCCAGAAATCCAAAAATATATACATTTAAAAATAAAAGATAAAAAAAAATAAAAAGGGACAAACTGGACATGCTGTAATTGACTTTAAAATTGTATAAAAGTTACACAACCTACTACAAAAAAGAAACTATAAACAGGTGCAATCATAAAGGATTGCTAAATATATATCCTTCGGATGATTTAAAAATTGCTTCTAGCTATATTACAGCAAAAAAAAACAAAAAAAACAACACACTACAGGTATAGTACACGCAACGGTAACGTCGTATTTTACATTTCGCACGTTCTCTACTCATTCCCACGGACTCCAACAGCACACGTACAAATCTGTTACCTGCCAAGGATGCAATCCTTTACCGATTCGTATTCCTCCCCCACATAGTCTGTTCTGTGCTTGGAAAAAATATATATATATAAATTAAAAAAATCCCAAAGAAAACAGGAAGGCTTTGATTGCAAGGTAGTCAGCATAGTGTTCGACTTATTTTAATGCCACCGCAGGCATTAAGAGATCATAACAGTAGCCTGGTGGACAGTGAAAACTTCCATACATTTTGTTAACAAGAAAAATATATTGCTCAGATATTGAAGGAAAAATAGTAATAGTCTGTATATATATATATATATATTTATATGTATGTATGTAGAAAACAACATATGTTAATATATATAGTGCAGGTGCAGAATAAAAGCAAAGACAGGAACACGAGGTGTCGAGACGTGCTGTGAGGGATCTGATACTGGGGGAAGAAAAAAAAACAAAAAAAACAAAACAAAAAAAAACACCAGTGAAAAAGACCCTTTTTATTAAATACTTGTATTAAAATCGAGATGAATATAACTTGCATGGAATCCACAGATAATACATGAAGGACACAAATCTGATCCACCCTTAAGAAAATGTCATTTAATAAAAAAGAAAAAAAAAGAAAAAGGGGGGGGGGGGAAGTGTTTGTTCTAAACAGTCCAAGTTTTACACATGTACATGGTGACATGGATCACAATTGACACTTTTTCAATTTGGCATTCGATGCACTGACGAGCTGCCGTAGTGTTTGATCGTTCCGATTCTATAAAAACAGCGGGGAAAGAAACGGCCTAGAAAATATAGCATGATACACCACAAGACTAAAATCATGGAGCATTTCATTGGGGGGAAGGAATAAAAAAAAAAAAAAGAAAAAAAAAAATCCCACTTCCAGATTCTTTCTTGGAAATTTTTCATTTTCTTCATACCCCCACCCCCACATGTTGCGAAATTCCAAGAGCTCGCTGCCCTTGTTGCCCTCATGAATCCATACACGATTGAACTGCAATTAGTTAAATAACAATTTCAAAGAATAAATAGTATAACAAAACCAATCTTAGGCTTTTAATGTATTCCTTAAAATCAACTGCAATAAGCTTGAAACCAAAAACATCTATGTGACTAACGTGTTTTGGTTTAAAAAAAAGGGGGGGGGAGGGGGCATATAGTACATGGATTTTATAACAGTCAGAGATATGGTTTAAGAAAAGCTGGTAACCATGTCGAGACCTTGGCTCGGATGCATCCCTTGACGGCTTCATCCGTTTCAACTTCTCCACTCTCCCAACTACCCCCCGCTCGAAATAATAAAAAAATAAATCAATATCAGTGTAGAACAATAATACGTGTAATTTCTGACAACAGAGACATGAAAAAATAGGTCAATGATACTGATTTGTTTCTGAGAAGGAATGGCTACATTAGTGTAAAATAGAGGATTGAAAGGTTGTCCAAAGGCTTGGTATATTAGTCACAAAGGTTAAAAAAATAAAACTGTCTTGGGGAATCTTTTAATGACGGGCCCACTGACGACACCTTGGTTTGCTGGATTTATGTACAACCTGCTTTCGCGTGTTTCTATCAGCCTGCGCCCGACACGAAGGGCCGAGCTGACGACCTCCGTGCGGAAACTTGGACGGGATCGAAGGAGCAAGCAAAACGGAGTCTTGAGACTCCGGTACCCTGCTCACTACATCCCAGAATCATCACGGTTTCTTGATGAACACTGAGCCTGCTGGAAGGAGTCCGAGAACACCCCCTCCCCACCTCTTTGTGGAGTGTGGCAATGATACGAATGCAAAAAAAAAACAAAAAAAAAAAAAACCACAAAACAAAACATTAAGGGACATTAACGGAGAAAGGGGGTAACGGGAGCTTGGCAACAGGTGGAGAGACGAAATTACTCTGAAAAAATGTTTAATAATAAAATGCCATGTCTTACAATTGTTCACTGTTGCAGACATAGTCTACAAGGTCTGTAACCCCCAAGAGATCGTCCTCGTCTTCATCCTGCGGCGCCACCTCCTGGGGAACCAGGCCGTTGGCGCCGATGGATACGGGCTGCGGCGTGCCGCTGTTTTTCAGCCCTATTTGACTTACTAGTGCGGGGTTCGGCATGCCAGGGGCAGGCCGCGAGATTAAACCCTCCAGACTTTTCATGGGGCTCTGTCCGTTGGTAGGAGGAAGTTCCAGGTGATAGTCTAGAGGGCTGGCCTCCTTCTCTGTACTCTTCTTCTCCTTCTCCTCCTCCTCCTCGTCGCTGTCGTCCGAATCGATGCGGTTCACGCGCTTTCGGACAGGCCGCTCCTCTTCCTCTGAATCGTCCGAATCGCTGCTGTTGTCGTCGCCCTCGGACTCCCTCCTGCGCTTCAGCGACAGACGCCTGCGCTGGTTGTGAGACTCCTTTTCCCTCAGGACCACGCTCGGCTTTTTACCCTGACCGTCTTCCTCGTCAGAGTCCATGGAGTTGAAGCTCGCTACAGAGTATTGAGACAGAAAAACAAGGCAGCTTTAATGTTTCGACAGAAAGCAAAGAGGATTCGGAAGACACAAAGTGCGAGACTGACCATCGCTCTCGGAGCTGGATAAGCGCCTGCGCTTCTTGGCCTTGTCCCTGTTGGTGGTTCCTTGGGAGCCTTCCGAATCGGACGCCTCGCAGTAGTTGACCTGCTTTTTCTGGCTCCGGTGCGAACGCCGTCTGCGCATGTCCAGGTCGCTGTCACTAAATTCACTGGAACCCTCAGTCACTGAACATGCACACACACACCAGAAGAAAAATACACACACACACACACACACACACACACACACACACACACACACACACACACACACACACACACACACACAAAAAATCATCAAAACAGAGCAGACTGTTTGATATCTCACCTGGTTTTCAAAGCATCACATCGGATTAGGTTCTTAAATGTCTCTAAAGTCTTCTGACCCATTTCTTCCTCCTCCTCCTCATCAGTATCCTCAAGCTCTTCGTCATCAGAGTATCCTCTGGGTCTGCGTCGCCTGCGGGGTGGTGTGTTCCACCGTTTGGTCGACCTGCGCCTGGACGAGAAGCCTGCAGATGGCCCACGGCCATCGCTGCCGAAGTCGCTGTCGTCGAAGGACTGCGCCTCTCCCTCGCTGTCCAAGTCGTTATCGGACGCTACAAACTCCTCCTCCTCGCTGCTGCACAGTTCCGTCATGAAACAAAGTAGCAGCTTAAACACTCGAGTAACATTTCTTTGTACAATGGTGATTTGAAATTCAAATGGAGCTTTCTAAAGGGCACGGGGTTTGTGTCGGACCTGTCGCTGAGACGGAACTCTTCCTCGCTCTCCTCTTCGTCCATGGTGCTGTCGCTGTCCAGGTCGTTGAGGCGCCGCCGCTTTTTCCTCCGCTGTCCAGCATTTGGACGCTTGGGCCGCCCGTTTTCTTTCCCTTCTTCCTGCAAAATGGTGGACATGTCCTTCCCTCGGTGGCCTGTGATATTTGCCATGTCCTTACCCCGGCCTGCTCCTACAGGCAAAAAACACAGCACCTCTTCAGATACACAACATGTCATACATATTTTAGCCTTTAAAGATTACTGTATTACACATTCATATACACACACACACACGTATAACCATCATACTGTATATGCATTTTAGATATTCAAGAGTACTACATATACATATATACATGTATAAATAAGAGCATCATAAGAGGACAGTTTGCAACTCGTACCTCCTCCCTCGGCCTCTTTGATATCTTCCTCAATCGCCTCCTCGATAGCTTCATCAAACTCGTCAAACCTAACACAAACGGCAATTAAAATAAACGCCAGGATAACGATTGCCCTCATAATTAACTAGTATCCATCTGAAAAATTATACCTGTAGCTTATATATTTTTTGGCCCTGGTTGATCGTCGGCCCCAGGACTTGTTTTTCTTGACCTCCTTCTTCTCCTTCACCACCTCTTCTTGTTTTTCTTCCTCTACATCCACCTGTAAAAAAAAAAAAACAAAAAAAACAAACAAAAAAAATTACACAAATTAAACAATCACTGTGAGCCTTTATCGCACAACACACGTGCAACTATCAGGCGATCATGCTTACTGTAGGCGTGATGATATTCTCCACGCTGATCCCAACGTAGACCAGACGCTCTTTCCTGAAGGGCACGGACACACGCATGTGAAAAGCACGCACTCGTGTTTAACGGACGCCAAACGCGATCACATTTTAACCCTTTGATTTGCGACAATGTCCATTTTGTTTTCTCTCCGTAACTAGAAGTAAGATTTTACCTCCGCTCGGCGCGCTCCTTCTTTTTAAGTGCCACGTCTAGATTCTGTAACTGCTCTTCCATCTTGTCGCAAAGCAGTTTCTGGGGAGGAAAAACAAAGACCAAGATCGTTGCGAAGGGCGGTCATGCGTCGGATATTCGCAACGGTTAAATGGAAAGATGGAACAAACCTATGACACACAACTTACATGCTGGCATGGAGGACAGAACCATTCACCATCCGGGATGATCATGAGAGGAGGCCGGAGACACGCCGTGTGATAACCGCTGTCGCACGAGTCGCACAGCAGAATCTGAACGGATTAAACAATCAGTATGTGCTTTAAAAAGGGGGAAAAACCCCCAAATAACCTAGAATTACTTATTTTAGCACTAGTAAAATCACACAAATGGACGTAACCCACCAGCTCTGGATGGTTTGGCAGGCCACAGTGTTTGCAGGGGTCGTCGTTCGGGGGGAGGTCATCAGAAGACGAGGTAGAAGTATCAGAGCTGTTCCTCTCTCGGTTGCGGTTCCTTCGTCTCTTCTTCCTCTCCACCTGGTAATCCTCGTCGCTGTCATCTTCCTCGGTCTCCTCTTCACTCGAACTCTCGTTGTCCTCGTCATCGTCCTCGTCTTCCTCGGAGCCTTTCTTTTTGCGCCGCGACCGGACCCTGGACCATCGTACCCGCCTTTGGCGCCTTCCCTGTTCGGAAATGTGATGTTTCAGGATTTTTTTTTTTTTTTTTTTTTTAACAAGATACTTAACAACTCAAAAAACTAAAAATTGCACGATTGCAAGGTATCACGATATTTATGCATCATTTAGAACCCACAGAATGCGGATATACAACAAACCAAAAGAAAAGAGATGCACTAATTATTGGTATTTTTGAAAAACCTATTGTCCGTATACATCACGAAAACCACTCAAGTAAGGCATCTGATCAGGTTTATTGAAAAAAAAAACCCCAAAAAAACCCAACAACATTTGTGATGGCAAATTGTGGAAACGCATTGTAAGCTGCATTTTGAAAAAGTTGCGCCAAACCTCCGATCATGCGTCTTAACGACGCTAACAGACAAGCATATTTACACAAACCTTCGGTTTAGCTTGGCCTTCCTGATCAACCTTTTTCTCTCTCGGCTTCTTCTGCACCGCGTTTTCCTCTCCCTCCTTTTCTTCATTTGCCTCCTTCTCCTTCTCGACCACAGGCGTGACCTGTTTCTTCTCCACCTTCCGGTCTTGGATTTCCGCTAGCTTGGCTGTTGGTCTACAAATCCTCGGTGAGCGCCTCAAACACCTCCCTTCGGTTGCCTCCGACTCCAAGTCACCCTTTCCCTCTTCTCGCTGCAGCTCTACCCTCCGCCTGTGAGCCGGGACCCTGATTTTCAGACGGATTCCTTGCGGTGGTGCCTCCGGCGTCACGTCTGCATCTCCTTTACTCGTCTTCTCCTTTTCCGTCGCTCGATTCTGGTGTCCTGGCAAGTCACCGCCGAGGCTCACCTCCTTCTCGGAAGTACCTTTTTGATCTCCGTTTTCTTTACGATCCTCGCTGGAGTCCTCTGCAGAAGCCTTGGGCTCCTCCACGGGACGCTCGCTCTGCATGCCTTCCTCGCCGCAAGCTTCCTTTGGAGGATTTTTATCATCCACGTTCTCTTCTGTTCCCTCCGTCTTATCTGTAGGTGCTTTGTTATCCTCTGTGTCTCCTGAACCGAGTTCCATTGCCTTAACCTCGGTCGCTACTTCCTCCGTTTTGATTTCTGCAGGAGAAGGAGGTTTCTCAGTCTTCATCACGGCGTCCTGCTTCTCCCGATCAGCCGATTCTGAATCAATTCCTTTTGAAGCCTGTTGAACGGTGGAATTATCCGGCTTCCCGTCGTGCGATTCTTCAGCTGCAGGTTCCGTATTTATGGATTTTTCACAGTCTTCAGTCGCTACGTTTTCTTTGGGTTTAATAATATCTGAATCTTCAGGCAATTTCTTTACTTCATTTAAAGGTTCAGATTCTTCCCTTCCATTTTTATCTGGGACGGTCTCCTCTTCAGGTAGCTCCTGGTTCTCAGGCGGCTTCGGAGAACCTGTTTCAGGTTTTTTACCTTCTTCCAGTAAGGCACAGTCCTTTAGAGATGTAGATGATGTTTCATCAACAGGACTTTTGGTTTCTTCAGACTTGCAAGGCTCGTCTGCTTTTTGGTCAGCTGGTATGCTCTGCTCAGGAGTGTCGCTTTGCTTTTTCGAGTCTTGTGACGTGGACGTCTCGGTCTCCATCGGCGTTTTGTCGTCTGCTGCAGGGTTTGCGTACTCATTCGAGGCTGGATCTTTCTTTAGATCAGGCTCATGTTTTGTTTCGTTGCGCTTGTGATCCATAGCTTTCTCGTTGGGACACGAAGTCTCTTTTAAGGGCTCTGGCTTCTTCTCACCCTCAGCTTGGTTCGTGAACTTGGTCACAATAGACTTCTCGGGTGTTTCCTTGTCAAGAGGTTTTGAACAATCTTCTCCGACTTCCACCTTGACTGACTCCGCAGCCTTTGCCGAATCCCCTCGTGATGCGATTGCTTCACATTCAGACGACTTTTCGGTCCCTTGAGCCGCCTCTTCTGGCTTTGAAGACATCACCTGATCTTTTGAAACAGCGGTTCCGTCCATTTCCGTGGATGCCTCCTTGATGGTTTGGTTCTTATCCACCGTTGCCTGCTCTACCTTCTGCTTTTCTTTGTGTTCCTCTTTTTTTGTGTCAGAAAGCTGCATTTTGGTTTCCGTGCCTTCAGCATCTGTTTGCCACTCTTTAGAACTAGCTCGTGACTCTTCTTGCTTTATCTGCAAGTTGTCACTCGATTGCCGCCCATCACCCTCCACTGCTCCAGCAGGGGAGACGTTCCCGTTGAGATTCTCACCGCTTGGTCCATTTTCTTCACCTGCGATCCGTGCTTCTTTCACAGCTGGGTTACGTACAATGATATTGCTGCCACCGCTTCCGCAATTTGCGGGGTCGAAATCTTCACTGCGTTTCATCTCGCGCTTTTTCAGGGGAATCTTAGCCTGCTGGTCATTTTTCAAAGCTTTCTGCATCTCGTCGGATTTCTTCTTCACCTCCCCCGTGTGCTCTGAAGGCAGCGGGCCACTGTTCTTCTCTGACGTCGACTCAACTGCGTCTTTGATTGCTACGTTGTCTTCCATGGGCTCCTCTTTAATCTTTGTGAGGACAGCTTCATCCAGTACAATGGTTTTGCTATCTTTAGTGTCCATGTCTATTAGTGCTTCTTTTCCCTTTCCAATTTCCTGCTTTACATTAGCAGTTTGCTCTAATGTGTCGTCATTTACAGTTTTGGGAGACTTCTCTCCATCCACATCCTTGTCTTTCATAACCTCTGCTGAAAAACAAAACCACAATGGACTGCGTTCAAAAGTTTCACATCTTTCCTGCCGATATCAAAGCACAACAGTTTCTTTAAAAACAAGGAACTAATTGAGGTGATGGCTTCACAAAGCATACCTTCATCCTCTTTATTCTTGTTTTCTTCAGTCTCTGGGTTTGGTGAGCCTTCCTCCTGATCCTTTTTGACCAACAGTGCGGGATCAATTTGGGTCTTCAGGAGCGCAAGGATTTGCGCCAAATCATTTCTGTTTCTGTGTAATAAACAACAGATTTTAGCACACCACAGATACTTTCAATCCTACCATTTCCCTAGCACTAAATACAATCAAGACTCAAAAAATAAAGGCAATTTTTAAATTATGCAATAACCAGGAGTACAAAAGGCTAAGCATGGAGTGGAGACATCCGTCTTCTCCAGCGAAGAAGAAATTCAAAAGTCAGTTCTCCCCCAAGAAAATTATGTTAACGTTCTCTAGGGACGTGCAAAATTTCTGTGCATTCCTGCGAAATGAACTTAAACCTGCAATTTGCAGCAAAAGAAGAGGAATGCTGTCCAAAACACTCTTGCTGCACCATGACAATGCATGTCCTCATACAGCAGCAGCAGAGACCGTGCAACGGCTCGGGTTCCAACATCTCCCACGTCCTCCTTAGCGCCCGGATCTGGTGCCGAGCCATTATCACATCTTCCATCCACTGATGGAGGTGCTGCGCTGGTCGCAGAATCACCTCTGATGATGATGTAAAGGAAGCGGGGCTCACCTGAAAAACCTCTTCTCTGTAGGAATACAGAAGCTAGATGAACGATCCAACAAATGCATCGTCTTGCATGGGGACTATGTGGAAAAGTGTTCAGTTTCTCACGGTTACTTCTGTTAGAACCGTTAACCGTATTTTGCCTTCACTTTTTCACTTTCGTTCATATTTACAGCTTTTCACTTCTTTGCATTTATGATATTTTAACAGGACAGAAAAACAATTTGGGAATGTTGTTTCTTTTTGCACAAATATACACGAATAGCATGGTATATGGCCGTAACAAGCTCCAAGGTCTGGATCTTGTTCGTTTCACAAAGTTTTGTTACCATTTTTTTTTCCTTCTCACAAAGCATGGAAACATCATTGTGATCATAATGGGGCAGAATGTAGTACACAGTGTGAGAGAAAACTGCATTCTAAGACTCAAACAGCAAGGAGCTGATTAACCGAGGACGACAACAGTGTCAGTTTTTTAAGTAAATATAATAAACATACAAAATTGGTGTTTTATCATTGGCAGTAATTAAACAGACTGTGCATCTTACTGAAATTTTGATTCCAGTTATACCACTGCAAAAACATGACCCCTCGACTTGACCACCTCACCCTCTCGCACGTACCTAACAATACATTTCCAGGATGAGCCATCTAAATCGTCCTGCTCTTCCACGTACACCCTGACGTTGTGATCCTGGTCAAGCTGGAACCAATACATGAGGCCATCTTTGTCTCTGCCAATTGGCTGGAGGCGCATTTTATCAGGGTCTTCTTCGTTGATGGCTGTCTTGAACTTGACGTTGTCATCGAACTGGCATTCACACAAGTACTGAGGAAGAAAAACAGAGCCCAAGGGTTTAACACGATCGCCGCTGCTATTCAATCAGGCAGCACTGAGGAACCCATGTACAGTATGAACGAATGTTCACCACACCTTGAGGATTCCAGTCTTACACTCCACGGTCATCTCACTATATCCCTTCTTCTCCAGTTCCCACGCCCAGGTGGTGTTGAACTCCTGGCAGATCTGTTAACAACACAAGGTTATTCTACTCAAAATGGCATATTTAAAAAAAAAAAAATCCATATACATATAAACAGCAAACATTTAATATGCTTGAAAGTGCATTAAAATTTTTATAAATATTTTATCACTTATACAAAAATGAAGATAAAAAGAACTGAAAAATTATATACATGTTACACACACACAAATATATACATACACATATACATACAGCTTATAAAAATTTAAAAAAGGCAACTACAAAATCAAATAGATACGATGTACAAAAGTGAAGCTAAGAATAACAAAAATAAACCTTTTAAGGTTTACAATATGAAAACTTTATACATATTTCAGAAATATAGCTAAAGTGCGCAAAAAGAAAACAAATAGATATTAAAATATATTAAACGTACAGTACTTTTTAATATAACGCATACAAAAGCACTGCTAAGGAAATAAAGGTTTTTTTGTGTAAAAAAAAAATTAAGATTTTCAGATTTTAAGATGTTAAGAGTGATTATCTAAGCATGGAATGACAGGAAAAAAAAATTTCCTATCGGAAAGATGGAAAGAAATCAAGAGAGGTTTACCTTCACAAGATATTTCTCCCATCTGTCTGCAGAAACGGACTTGCCTATTTTACGAAGCAACTTCACATGGAGGTCTACCAGCAGCTTGGGAACTGGGTTTGGAAAAGAGGTACAAAAACGAGAAAAACAAAATAAGTCTCGATTAAAAATTAATCGTCCTAGGTTTCTATCAGTCTAGCTGTACCCATTAGCTCATTCAGTTCAGTTTTGCAGCGGTGCTTTATACAGGATTGTGTCGCACTTCGAAAACCTCTGACTCGACCGAGTCGATCAAGCAAATCAATACTTATTTATATACAATATATATGAATAAAATATATATTGTATATAAATATTCTTTCTTTCTTTCCTCTTTCTCTTATTCAGACACATACACCTAGTCTAACTGCACAGCACATCCACACACATTTTCCCCTCACTTTCTTTATTCTCTCTCTCGCTGTCTCTCTTCCTTTTTTAAACAAATCCAGGTGGCACCTAATTTCTTTCTTTCCTTCCCTCGAACCCAATTCGATCTTTCTCTCTTCTTTTAGATGTACGCCGACGGTACATCCATTACACTCTCTCACTCTTGGCATATACAGTGGACCCCCGCCTACCGCGGGGGTTACGTTCCGGCGCCCCCCACCGCAAAAAGTGGAACCCGCGATATTGTGACGTTACATTAATTTCATTATTTATATAGATATTTGTCAGGCTTAATAAACCCTTCCCACTCTCTTATTAACCTTTCCCACGCTCTTAAACACTTCCTACGCTCTTAAACACTTCCTACGCTCTTAAACACTTCCTACGCTCTTAAACACTTCCTACGCTCTTAAACACTTCCTACGCTCTTAAACATGCATCATTTTAACAACATATAAAATCCTATAAGGGCACAGACCAGATGAGATGAACGGTCACTGAGCCAATCAGCGCCCAGGATACACAACAC
>JAQLOM010000009.1:3469722-3484420 GCA_030068315.1 Chrysichthys thysi | reverse complement strand
TAGAGGTCCCCAGTTTAGTGAAAAAAGCCTTCCACAATCGGGACGTGAACTGGAGCCTCGATCGGAGACTATATCCTGGCGGAACACGTGCTGGAACAGAGCGTCCGTGGTTTGCTGGGCCGATGGGAGCCACGCGAACGGGATAAACCTACACCCCTTTGAAAAGCGGTCTACCACAACCATAATGACAGTGTTGCCGCGGGATGCCGGAAGGTCGGTGACGAAATCTATTGCGACTTGCGACCACGGCCGGTTCGGAATGGCTAAGGGCAATAATTTCCCCACGAGAAGCCTACGAATGACTTTCGAACCCTCACAAACAGCGCATGAGAGAACGGCCTCCCGCACGGACTCGGCCATGCGCGGCCACCAGTACCGGGAGCGCAGACGCACGAGGGTTCGTGCGGTCCCAGGATGTCCCACCGCCGGACTGGTGTGCACCCATTCCACCAGCCGGGCACGAAGCGCCTCTAGCACGTAAACTCGTCCCGGGGGCCATCAAGCGGCACCGATATTCCCCGTGAGGCCCGTTCAATTTCGGCATCTATTTGCCACGTTATGGGAGACACCACTAGCCCTGGCGGCAGAATGGGTGCTGGAGACGCGGGTGGAGGCTCCGCGGCATACATTCTAGAGAGCGAGTCCGCTCGTGTGTTGTTTGATCCGGGACAGTAGGTAATATTAAAATTGAACCGTGAGGAAAACAGCAACCAGCGGGATTGCCTGGAATTTAAGCGCTTAGCCTGGCGCATGTACTCGAGGTTCCTATGGTCTGTAAACACGGTAAACGGGTCCCTTGCACCCTCGAGCCAGTGACACCATTCCGATATCGCCGCCTTTACCGCCAGTAATTCCCTATTGGTGATGTCATAATTTTTTTCCGCTGGTGATAATTTATGAGAAAAGTAGGCGCATGGATGTAACAGAGGACGGCCCCGATACCTACCTCGGAAGCATCGACCTCCACCCAGAAGGGCCTGTTTGGGTCCGGGGTTTTTAGGATGGGCGCGGATGAAAAAAGGTGCTTTAAACGGGCGAACGCCTGTTCAGCGTCGGCGGTTATGGCAAGTTTCTTGGGTGCCCCTTTTAGTAAGTCTGTGAGGGGTGCCGCGGCGGTGCTAAACCGTTTGATAAAATGTCTGTAAAAGTTGGCGAACCCCAGGAATCTTTGCAGCTTCTTCACGGTCTGTGGCATAGGCCAGGCCGTTACTGCGGACACCTTGTCCGCTTCCATGACAACGCCGCGGGGCAATAGCCGAGAAACGAAACCTCCCTCTGGTGGAAGACACATTTCTCGGCCTTCGCATAGAGCTGATGCTGGCGCAGGCGTGCCAGGACCCGACGGACATGTTGGACGTGTTCGGGATAATTCTTAGAATAGATTAGTATATCGTCTAAATAGACTATGACAAAGCACTCTAACATGTCCCGAAACACGTCGTTCATGAAGGACTGAAAAAAACTCGGTGCGTTAGCTAGCCCATAAGTCATGACCCGGTATTCATAGTGTCCCGATGTTGTGCTGAAGGCTGTCTTCCATTCGTCGCCTGCGCGGATTCGAACCAGGTTGTAGGCACTCCGCAGGTCGAGTTTGGTAAAAATTGTTGCCCCCCTTAACAGCTCTATCGCGGACAGTACGAGAGGGAGCGGGTGCGCATACTTTTTTGTAACCGCATTGAGTCCCCTGTAGTCGATGCACGGACGCAACCCGCCTCCCCTTTTGGCTATAAAAAAGAAGCTGGCGGAGGCTGGCGAAGTGGACCTGCGAATCAGGCCCTGAGCCAAAGCCTCACTCATGTAATCTTCCATGGCCTGAGTTTCGTCTCGCGACAATGGATAGATCCGCGAGCGAGGCGGCTGGGAGCCTGGTAGCAGGTCTATAGCGCAATCCCACGGCCTGTGAGGGGGAAGTCGAGAGGCCTTGGTGGGCGAAAACACCTGCTCGTGTTGCCTATACTCATTTGGTACTATAGGGTGTTCTCGCGCATCGGGGCTTTCTACCGAAGTGGTTAGCGCAGCAAGTGGTGGGTGAAGGCAATGGGCGGCACAAGCGGCCGACCAGGAGAGTACCCTGGGTGTGAGCCAGTCCAGCGTCAGACAGTGTTTACGCAGCTATGCTAATCCCAGCACGAGAGCCGGGCGCGTGTGTTCGATAACCATTAACTCGATTTTTTCTGTGTGGTCGGGGTGTATGTCTAATAGCAACAGTCTTGTTTTAAAAGAAAGCGGTCGATTGCCCACATAGTGGCCGTCGAGAGCTTGAGTGGGGATCGGGTGGGCTAACCTGATTACCAGGATACGGAGGGAGGTGACAAGTGTTCTGGTGATCAGGTTGCCAGTCGCCCCGGAATCTATTAATGAGTCAGACATAAAAGGGACATGGGGAACACAATTTACGCCCGAGTCTCGAAGTCGGTCCGGGATGCGGTTTTGTTCGCCCCGGGAAGTGGGCGCAGGCCGATAGCGATCTCTTTTTAGAAGCCGTTGAGAGCCCAGCTGCATGGGTTCAGGGGCGCAGTCTGATTCCTTCGCGCCGGTGCCACCCATCCGGCAGCGGGGAGACAAAGACTGCGGGACCTGTGAAGGGAGGTGCCAAAAATCCGGCGACGGTTGACGTCCAGGGTGATGGAGAGGGAAATAATGTCGTCCAGTGTCTGACCCACATCCTTACTGGCGACCTCCCTCCGAAGGTTAGGGCGTAGACCGTGTAAAAACTTGTCACGGAGGGCAAGCGGATTCCAGCCAATTTTGGCGGCGAGCACCCGGAAGGTGATGGCGTAGTCGGAGGCAGAGTCGTCCCCTTGGCTCAGACTGAGCAGCCTCTGCCCGGCTGTGCGTCCATGATCCAGGTGCTCGAAGACCTGCTGAAACTGGCGCGTGAACTCCTCGTAATCGGTCGTGGGGAGGCCGCCCGCACACCATATGGCTGCGGCCCAGTCCATAGCGGGACCGGTGAGCCTCTGAATGAGGAACGAGACTCGTTGTTGTTCAGTCATCTCGGGGTCTTCTGAGAGATCAAGTTCACACGCCAGCAAGAATCTGTTACACCCTCTCCGATCCCCGTCATACCGCTCCGGAGCAGTGGCATGCCGCACAGTCGGGACCTCGGGTAGGAACGGTGGAGCGGGGGTTGCAGGAGCGGGCGATGCACGAGATGCCCTTACCAGCCCGGCCACGGTGGTGCTGAGGGTGTCCAACTGCCGCTACTGTCTCTGTAGGAAGACTTCCAGCGGGAGGCTCCCAGACTCGGGTGTGGCGGCCGCGTCCATGGGTTGGGTCTGGTCATCTGTCATGAAGGCGGCATTCACACGTCATGTAAGTTATACACAAAGGCTTTAATGAAGTCAGTGCAGGCAAACAACAACAATGCAAAAGGGCAGGTTATGACTCGTCGGCTGAGAAGGCTGGAAATCTCTACAGCCTAGTAATCCAAGCAGAGTGGCTCTGTAAACGTCCAGGATATCGCTGAACGTCCGGACTGTAGACGCTTAAACTGGGAGAGCCAACCTCGGGGGAGGCGGAGCGGTGAGCAGCAGGTCGGCCGCCTGTTGGCCTGACAAGGGGGTAATCCCCTAGTGGGTGTGACATAAACCAAAAGTTCTTCTTGTTGTTGTTGAGTTTTTTTTTTTTTTTTTTTTTTTATTAAATATGAACCCTACCACTATGCCTCCAAATAGTGGAAAATCCAAGCTAGAAATACCAGCACCGTCAGCACGGTGTCAAAACATGGCGTCTGGATTTGACCGTTCCTTAACGTCAGCTACATCACTCCAGTTCGTAATTGGTCTCAACTACTAATGTGCGCAGAACTGTTTTTTTTTTTCCTTTTAAAATCACACACATGGGTATTTCACACCTGCAAGCAGTATTTTCCAACAGATTTAGTTCTATTTCCCAAAATATAACTACTGGCTTACATTAAACCACCACGACCCTGACCAGGCAGGTCCTAAGGATGAAGAAATGATTAATCATCATGACGAATTAATTTGATCATTCATGTTAATCCTGCAAGCTTCATGTCTAAGCTCCAAGCTGAGTCTTTGCTGGAACTCAGAGGAACTGTACTGATTGCACAAATGTAATTAGTCCAGCTAACATGCAGAACATCTCTACTTCTTCTACAGTGGATTTCTAATTAACCTGATGTAGAAAACTGGAAAAGGAAAAGTAATAAAAGACGTCCGTGCTCTTTCGTTTTCGGAGCTAACAGTGAAACGCGACTGCCGAAATCTTCGATATTATTTCTTGTATTAACGTCATAACTAATAAGATCCTGTAATTTCAGCACACCATGTCTGAAAGAAAGAATTTCAATGCAGCACCACCCAAATAATCAGCACCAGGAAACCTCGGAAAAACCTCAGAAAATATGTTAATATAAACATTTTTCTTTTTTTAGATTTTAGGGTGGACTGCTTTAACCACTTAGCTAGTATCGCCCATGTTCTGTATGTTTATGGTATTAACATTTTAACATGCTTCCTACACAGGTCAATGTTAGACACACATATAGTGATGTAATGGACGTTCAGTCTAGGTGGTAAATTTGTTTCATAAATTCTTTCATTATCCCTCGGGTAACCATTGTTTTCATGATTTACTGAAATATACTCTTGGTTGTGATACCATCCTCAAGGTAGTTTGTGCCAGATTTTATCCGGAAAATGATGACTATAAATTATGGTGTTCTCCAGGGTTCAACTGTTAGCCCACTTTTGTTCTCTCTATTTAGATGATTGATTAATGCCTCTTCTGTCTCATTCTCTTGTCTTTCTACCTCTTTTTGTTCCTTGCTAATCTTCTCAGTCACCAGGAAGTGCTTTTTTGTTTAATATAATCCAAAGTCACTTTTCGTTGCAAGACTCTTTCTTAGGTTGTACAGGTTGTGCAGGTTTCACAGGGAGTGTTAATACCTTCTTAAGCAGGTTCTTAGGAGATTTTTCCTGTATCCAAACAGGACTTTCTCAGTGCTTGATGTTATAATAAGAACAACCGAAGCATTTTTATACAAAGTCCAACGATGGCACGTTTATCTGAAAGAACACTGTCACGAAACAAAGCAGCCTAAGAGAGCAGGTAAGCAACAGAAGGACAACAAAAATTGGGGTCATGTTTACCGGGAGGACCTTTGGGAGAATGGTTCTGGCCCTCGGTCTGTACATGTGACACCACTTGTGAATGGAAAGAAGTGGCCTGGGAAACTCTCCAGAGAGACTGAAACATGACCAGATACAGCACTGTATTCTTTTTAGTCAACTCTCTGAATTCCCCCAGATGGACATTCGGAAGACCGAATTTAGCTTAAAAGTCATATAAATATCTGGTAAATTTTTTTTAATACTATTATAGATGTCGTTATAAAAGATGTAAAGTATGGTTCTGGGTTTGTTTCCACCTGTTACGCTAATGTTTATCACAGTCATACATAATAACCTTCAGATCTGTTTCTGCAGGCAATCCACGCCCGACTTTGAGCTCATTTCAGAAGACAAGATGCACAAACATAACACTTTTAAGGACTTTACGGACAAGACCTTTCACCTATATGTAATCGCAGATATATTAGTACTCTTTGAAAGAATTATTTATTTAATCTTGTAAGAGCGGCAGTGCCAGCTGTTGTCTAAGGCGGGCATGGAGAGACTCGTCTGCGTCACACAGACATACCTGGATCCAGTTTCAGTTCGACAGTGAAGGGAGGGGACTGATGGATCGAGAAAATGAGGTTGTTTACCTCTTTGGGGATCTGAAAGGTCATGAAAATGTACTGAGGAAACTGGTTTGAACTGGCTCCGACAACTTTATGTAATCCGTTCGTGGAACTTATGGAGAACTGACAGATGGTTACGTTGCTTCAGGCCCAGAAGCAATATATGTTGTTCCAAATTTAGTGGGAGTTTTGAGGCGGTGGTTCAGTTTGAGAAAAAAACAAAGCAGCTTAATCCTTCTTTATGACCTGCAAGTGCAGTTCCTTCAATTTTTGACTCCTTGATATGGACAGGTATGAAGAAAAATGGCTCAGGCGCAGTGCAGCTTGTCTCTGGGATATGATAGAATCTTTACAAACCTAGATAAAACCCTGCAAAAAAAAAAAGAAGAAAAAAAAAGAAGCAAAAAAGTGTAGATGTTTGTCTAAGGCTTCAGTGAAGATTTAAAATCATTTATGCAGGAAAAGGGTTACGGAAGAACACTGCATAAACCCGCAGTTACTTGAGGGTGAACTCTGGCTTTTTCTTGTGCACATGCTTTAACATGCAGTAGCAGGAAGTTCACGGAAAGCAACATCTCTTCCATGAAATACGCATCTTGAATAGATTCCTGGTGGTCCAGCGGAACCGTTCGATGTGTCCGCAAGGATGGTGGATTGGTTTTGTTCTCGCACCAGGAAGCTAGTTTTGGAAACGATGGTGATTTCCATGAAATTCCTCCTACTGCACATGAAAGTATCTTTCGAAAAAAAGACCCAGAACACCTTCAAGTAACTGAGAGTGCAAAGTCAGGGGTGACGTCTGACCTCTCCTCCACAGTTTCCCCGTTCCCGGTCTGTGAGTGATGTAGGGTTCGGACTGCAGATGCCGTACATTCACACCCAACCGTATGCCTTCTGCGGATTGACCGGTACATGTGTTGCCTTTCTAAGAAGGGGGTGTTACCAAGATTAAGATTTTGTGCTTAACCTGAGCTAGGCAAGACAGTGTTGACACTGATAGATAGAAACCGGTTTCGACACCCTAAATCAAGAGGTAGACAAAGTACCTATAGTAAAATATGCAAACTTTTCTCATATGTAGGCGTTTCGTGTATGCAAAACATACATCACCAGCCTTTGTCCTCATTTGCATGTACCCAAAAACCCCAAACCCAGCTGAGGATAAAGGTTGGGTTACTATTTAAGACAGTGTCAAGCCCACTTGTTGTTCAGATGCCAAAATGTCCATGAGGCAATTCGAGGGGCGTGTGTTAGGTGTGAAATTCAGCCTCTGGCTTGCTTCCAGATGTGTTTTTATAAATAGTGAAATAGTGACGCAGGTTTTGTACATCATAAATGTTTATCAAAATCTACTATCCGTCTGAAGTACAAATACAGAATTAGGGTAATTAACTGTAACTTTAAATATCAATTAAGTGTTATATACATTTTCAGAAATAGGTTGTTGAACATGAACATTGAATAAACTGATTTTTTTTTTTTTTTTTTTTTAACTCAAATATCATTGGAGAATAATCCAAATCGATCAAATACTGATTCCTGGTCTAAGGGGTGACTAAGGGAATATTTTCCCTTAAAGAAGTAGTAAACATCCAGGATTACACTGCAAAACGTCTGTTGTAAACACTTGAGTTAAACTTAGGATAATGGCTGATGCTGGGAACATAAGGCTTGTGGGGCTGTCACCTGACTGCACGCCTATAAATTGCAGAAGTGGTTTGACGGCTCACAAGAAGCGTCTGAGCTCAGAGGGTGAGGATCGCTCTTTGGAATACTACTCTCTGCAAGAAACAATTTATTCTTTTTTTCCAAGGTCATTTTACAATTGAAAGATTGTTTGGAACACGAGGTAACTCAGTCCGGCACAGCTTGTTATCATAAATACATTTTTCGGCAGTTTTGTGAATTATTTATGGGACTAGACTTTATTAAACATTGCCTCATGTTGGGTTTCAGAAGTCTAATTTTAGTTTATCCGTGTGTTGTTTCAGTGGTATGCTACTTTGGAATATCATTTCATCCATTTTTATGGACAAAGCTAGTGAAACTCGAAGACAACTCCAACGACAACAACAAAGAATCCCTGTTGAAAAAACCTGAGGTAAGTATTTTGCACTCAAATATTTTTCTTATCTGTCTGAGGTTACACGAATATAGACTGCTGTATAACTCATGTAATGGTTATGTGAAGTATTTACCAGATTTCACTTGCTCGTTCACCCCCTATCGCAGGAATTTGGGGGAAAAAATCCATTCAAAAAAACAAGTGCGTCTATTCAACTCCAGTGAAAAACAAACACCATGGTTGGAATCAAGCCCACAGATCTAGCTCCAACAGCCACTGTGAAGTTCTTTGGTGCTGGAACCGCAGCCTGCTTCGCTGACTTGGTGACCTTTCCCCTGGATACAGCCAAAGTCAGGCTCCAGGTAAGAATTTGTTTAACTCCTCAGATGAATTACTACATGACGTCTTAATCATTATTGTTTTGGATTAATTTCACGTCATGCCTTCGTGCTATTTCCAGATCCAGGGTGAGTCCAAACCTGCCGAAGGTGCGGCAGGGGTGAAATATCGGGGTGTGTTTGGCACCATCAGCACCATGGTGCGCACGGAGGGGCCACGGAGTCTCTACAACGGGCTGGTGGCTGGACTGCAGCGACAGATGAGTTTCGCTTCGGTCCGCATCGGCCTGTATGACTCCATGAAGCAGTTCTACACTCGGGGGTCTGACAGTGAGTGCTGTATGATAACGATAATGGTCTTATGGGGTTTTGCAAAAGTATTCAACCGCTAGGAGCTTTTTGCTATTTTGTATTGATTCAATCTGGAAATAAATTGAACTTCATTTGGATTACATGTTTCATATAATTTGCAAAATTATTAAAAAAGAAACCGGTAAATTAATACTGGTGCATCCAGCCATCATAAGACTCATGTGGCCTTAATCTAAATACAGCTGTTCATGGAATTGTGCAAAGTACTGGACATTACAACATTTTCTATATGCTTTCCCCAGATGCAGGCATTGTGAGTCGCTTGCTAGCAGGCTGCACGACCGGAGCCATGGCTGTGGCCTTTGCACAGCCCACAGACGTAGTAAAAGTCCGCTTCCAGGCCCAAATACGCCTAGACGATGGAGCCAAGCGTTACAACGGCACCATGGACGCCTACAAGACCATCGCTCGTGATGAAGGTGTCAAAGGGCTGTGGAAAGGTAAGGCTTCGTAAACTTCCACCTACTTCCTAAAATGGGTGAGCCAAAGATAACCGTGGGCTCTAATTTGTTTCAGGTTGCATACCAAATATCACAAGAAACGCTATTGTGAACTGTGCTGAGCTGGTAACCTATGACATCATCAAGGAGCTGATATTAAAGTACGATCTCATGACAGGTAAATAACAGGGAGAAACATTATACAGATGTCTGAATTACTTAAGAAAAGATTTCCTGATTATGGCATATGAAAAATTTGTGTTTGCTCACAGATAACTTACCCTGCCATTTCACGGCTGCGTTCGGAGCTGGTTTCTGCACCACAATCGTAGCATCTCCAGTGGACGTGGTGAAAACACGCTTCATGAACTCTGCTGCAGGCCAGTACAAGAGTGCTATCAACTGTGCTCTCACCATGCTGACCAAGGAAGGACCGACTGCATTTTACAAAGGGTGAGTGAAGCTATTGGTTGTTTGGGCTCATATTGTCCAAAATACTACAGGTAGAAATGGCAATTTTGGCCACAATTTGGTCAATAAAAAAAAAAAAAACGGATTTTCAGTGTGGTCTCCGACTTTTAGACCACTGTACATATGAATTTTTTTGTAAACCTTTAAAAAAAAAATCCTACAAACTAAAGAGGAGACGTTTACCTAGATTTAAAAGTCTCTCACTTGACAACGAATTATAGAAATATCAGCAATCAATCAGCAAGGATTCACGTTGATACGCATTGCTTAGAATATTACCCTGATTTTATCACAAATGCTCTTTGATTAATGCAATTTGTTTCATCGTCTCCATCCAGGTTCATGCCCTCGTTCCTTCGCCTGGGATCCTGGAACATTGTGATGTTTGTTTCCTATGAACAAATAAAGAGAGCCATGACAAGAGTGCAGCAATCCTGGGAGGCACCGTTTTGAACGGGTGTTTTCGAGACGAAAAAAAAAAACCCACGACGGGTACAAAAGACAACCTAATCTGCACCACGACCTGTGAATTGTATCGTTGGACAAGGTTGTGTGGACATCTTGAACGGTGCTGGGAGAAGACCCTTTCCAGAATGGAATTGAGTTTTATCTTGGAAATGAACCGAGATATAAAGAAAATAAGGCCAGTGGTTGTGCTTACTGATACTGGAAAGAAAGTTGCATTTCCTTTTAGGAACGTTGCATTCTCCATATATGTAAAGATTCGAAAGTCCAGGAGACGATCCTGTGGATGAGATTGAGCACTTTTTTGGAACTAGCAACACTTTTCAAGCAAGACAGCACATTTCCTCTATAGAGCTTGCATTATCTTTTTGTCTCCTCTGTAGAAATTGCACATATTTGGGTCTTGTTTTGAATAGGTTTTCAGGAAAATTAAGTTTAAGTTAATTAAGTTGTTTACAGATTTGTTTACAAGTACTATATGTTTTGGGGCCATAGATAGTGGATTGTATGTGACTATTACAAGCAGACAGATTTTCTCTCGACATAATTGTTAGAATCTTTTTTTATACAATGTGCATTCCTGTGAATAAAACTGATATGGTAAATGCATTTCTTCAATCAGTCTGTTTTTATCAGACCATTAGTATAGAAGGTTACATACTTGGATATAAAAGTGTATGAACCAAATTCATACATCCTATCTTTAAATATAACATTATTGTTTTAATAGTCTTATTTTACATACTCATTTAACATTTGAAACATAACCAAGAAAGAGGTAGAATATTTATTACCTAATGTTCAGTGAATCGAGAAATGTTAGAAATTACTACTTTATTGCTACAATATCTAATCTCATCAAATTGAAAAAGACCAAAGTTTCCAAAGTTTCTCTGGTTTCCACCTTCCTCCCAAAACCATGTCACTAGGTGGAATGGCTTGTCCGATGTATAAATGTACAAGATACCCTTCAAATGGATTGACCACCCGATCCAGGATGTACTCCCGCCTCATGACCAATGTTCCCAGATAAGCTTGAGGCAAATCCACCACAGTCCTGATTAAGATAATGTGGTTCCTCACTTCCTGTGTTATGGGTCCACTTCTTGCTATGATTTAAACCCATAGCTAATACTTCTTTCTACAACCTGCATTCCAGAAAAGTTGGGACGTTCTTTAAATTTAAAGAAAATGAAAGCTAAGAGACTTTCAAAATCACTTGAGTCAATATTTTATTCACAACAGAACACAGACAACATAACAGATTTAAAATTTTAAGCACAAAACGAGCTCGTTTCAAATTTGATCTTGATCTTGCAAAAGAAATGGGTTTTTTCTGGGAATTGCACTTGCAAATATCGTTTCATACATATATTACAAAATAAATTCTTTAAATGGCAAAAAATGTATGTTTGTGTGCAGAAAAAAGTACTGATGAATGAAAGAAATTTGCAGAGCCTTTTCATAGTCCGTGTTGTGAACTGGATTGTGCCATATGGCAACAAGGTACATTGGGGAGCTTAATATGGAAATTTAAATTAGGTGGAATAAGTAGTTATGCAAATACAGTTGTTGACAAAATAATAGTGAAATAAGCAAGTTGTTTACATTTTTTAAATGTAATAAAAATTTTTTTACACATTTGATTAATATTCTGTATTCAGTATTTTTTAAATTTTGTTTGTCTGTGCTTCAACTGCAGTGAAAGCTATGTGACTTACAAGACATTTTATTCCCATAACCAGACCTGATGTAATATACAGCCTTGTGACACATGAGTTCATATCACTGAATATTAAACATTTTTCTTCGCAAGCACACCAAGTTCCTTGTTGACAAGCATGCTTTGTTTCACTTTTTCTTCAGTTTTCTCTTATTCAACAGCTGCTTCCTCAGTCTCCATTGCGTGACTAGAAAAACAAACTGCCGTGAGAATGTAAAGCTAGATACCACATCCTTTCGCACTGCTGCTCATGTATATCAAAAGCAGCTACTCAAGCCCAAAAATGAAAACCACAAATTAAACTCCATTTCTGTAATGTTCCTATATATTTTTACATTTTAAAAGATTAATCCATGATTTCAAAACTGCTTCAGATTCAATCATACATATGTCACTATAAAGCTAATAAATTAATGTAACGCTTTATAAGAATGCCATGGGGTTTCCCCGAAAGGAAACAACGAAGGGAAGTTGCAGACGAGAAGTCACCATCGCGGGGCGTTTGCAAGACTCAGTGTGGATCTCTTCAAGGTTTTAATAAGCAGCGCAGTGGAGCACTGGTTATCTGTACATCTTGGATCCTGTTTCTAATTTAGCTTTAGGTTAACATACTGTAATAAGGGCATGAGTTACATGGAGCTTACCTGCAATGTTTGTTTGCTTGCTTCTTCTTTTTTTTTTTATTAATAACCCCATTAGTGTACAATTAATCCGACACAGAACTTGGATTAAAGACATGCGGATGTTTTGCAGCCTGAACACCATTATGTTAACGAACAAACACTTCTCACAACACTGGCATGTCTACGCAACACCTGGACACCACATGAAACCTTTCTGTTTATTCGTCCCATATGTGCTTCAGTCGTGTCTTCTCACAGTGACTCAGCACTAAAGTCTTTACATTCGGGATATATTTGGTGCAGAATTTCAAAGACATTTGTGTACATACTGGCACAGCAGATGATATATCTTCATATATATTATCGTTTCATATTTGCTAAGGGCGATGCCAGTGATCACAAACACTGAGTGGTGACAGCACCTCCCCCTTCTTGGTACTTGTTTTTTGTTCCCTGGGGATACAGTGCTCCTCTGTTCTCTGTCTAGCAGAAAAGAGATGTACATGATCACAAAAGTTGTGTGAAATAACACACAAATATCTGTGTATGGTCTATCATTATTAAGATTTGGACCTGAACCTGTTCCAGTATGACAATGTACCTGTGCACAAAGTGAGATCCACGAAGACATGATTTGCTGAGGCTAGAGTCGCGTTATAGACTGTATGACCAAAAGTATGTGGACACCTGACCATTATATCCATATGTGCTGTTGAACATGCCATTCCAAAGTTCATCTTTTACCTTTGTGGCTATAGCAGCTTTCTCTAGATTTTGGAAAGTGTCTATGGGAAGTTTTGTACATTCACCCACAAGTGCATTAGTGAGATCAGGCACTGTTGCTATGCAAAAAAGCACAGTGAACAGTCTGCCTTTTAGTTCATCCCAAGAGGTGTTCAGTGGGGTTCAGGTCCGGGCTCAGTACGGGACACTCGAATTCTTCCTCTGTAGCCTTGTGAAACCATGTCTTCATGGACCTGGCTTTGTGCACAGGTTCATTGTCAGGCTGGAACAGGTTTGAGAAGGGAAACTGTAATTCTCCAGCATACAAAGACATCATAAAAATATTACATGGTTTCAGTTTTGTGGCAACACTTTGGGTGCACAAATGGGCATCTGGGTGTGACGATCTGATGTCCACATACCTTTAGCCATATGGTGTATTTGTATTCAAGGTATGGACTATTGTAACACAATCAATCAATCAATCATCTTCTGCCGCCAATCCCAACTGACTTCGGGCGAGAGGTGGGGTACACCCTAGGCAGGTCGCCAATCCGACGCAGGGGCGACACACAGACACAGACAACCACTCACACTCACATTCACACCTACAGGCAGTTTAGAGTAGCCAATTAGCCTAATCCCCTCTGTGCATTTCTTTGGAATGGGGGAGGAAACCGGAGTACCCCAAGGAAACGTGGGAGAACATGCAAAATGCTACCCCGAAGATCAAACCCAGGACCTTCTAGCTGTGAGGCAACAGTGTTAACCACTACACCATCATGCTGCCCTACTTTAATACCTTGTGTATGAAAACAGGAAGGCTACCTTGCTGACATATGGAGTTTATGTCAGATTGTTTTTGTTATTGGCTATTCATCAGTGCAACTTTAACCCAAACAAGGAATCTCTTAATGGTGATTAAAGTCTAATCAATTGAATTGTGGGGGTTACTTATGGCTTAATCATGTTTTTTAGCTAGTTTTGCAGGGATGTTAAACAAAAAAAAAACCCCACAACAAACAACAAAAAGAAACCCAGTTCACCTTGATGGAAACGTGCCAAAAGTGCGCACGCGAGCGACAGGAAGAACCGCAGCACGCTGTTTTTGATGACGTCACGCGCGGGGAGGGGGAGGGGGGGATGGTTATAAAGCCAGCGGCTGGCTTTTATTCCGTGTTTGGGCTGCGAGTCGGCTGCTTTGTGGGACCAAACAACACGTTTTTCTTTGTTACGCGTTATTTTAATTCGTATCCTGTTCACGGTAAGACTTATTACTAAGTGGTGGGTATGATGGAGCACCTGTACACTTAAATAACACATGTTGAATGAATTCTCAGTGAAGTTTTTACCGGCAGACCGTCGAGCTAACCGGCAGCTTGGCTGTTTGTTTGTTTGTTTGTTTGTTTGTTTCAGGAGTATGCTTTTTAAGTGTCCGTTTTCTAAGCGGTTTTCTATGGAAGAACAAGGCAACCAGATTATAGTTGAAAGTAATTTCAACCAGAGGGACGCTTTTAGAGAAGCTTGACTTTGTCTGGCTTCTTGCCCGGGGTCTCTTGAGTGAAGGTAAAACTTCTATCTATCTT
This sequence comes from Chrysichthys thysi, assembly GCA_030068315.1. Taxonomy (NCBI): domain Eukaryota; kingdom Metazoa; phylum Chordata; class Actinopteri; order Siluriformes; family Claroteidae; genus Chrysichthys; species Chrysichthys thysi. The sequence goes on along the minus strand of JAQLOM010000009.1, from coordinate 3,469,901 downwards.
ATCTATTTATTTATTTTTGCCTTTTTTTTTTCTTCCCCCCATCAGTGACACAATTAACACAGCCCATGTTAGATATAACCCGTACTTCCTTTCAAACATCCCCCTTACGAGAAAAATATATCATGCTGACATTTTCAGTTTCTGATTCTTTGTTTGAACGTTAGTCCTTTGACGACAGC